>CM036534.1:22502019-22802019 GCA_020745685.1 Tautogolabrus adspersus
GGCAAGAGCGAGGCTCCTCCTCCAAGAATTACCCAATACTGTTGTACATTTGAATGGTGCTTTTTTTTACGAACAACGTAAATTTAATACGAAGTCATAGCAGATTCTTAAAACTTCATTATCGACTGCTCCAATGACTGTAACACCAGCTTGCAGTAGCTACAGTAGTAGGTGGAGAAAGACAGCGGTTATTGAGAAGACAGACATAGGGAGTGAGTAAAAAGTCTGAAATGAAGAACATAGAGCACACTATTTTCCCTTTTTATGTATCCCAACGATCATGATACACAGCATGTCTTGACTTGTAAAGACAGGCCAAAGTTTTGAAGAATTCCTTTAATTTCTTGGCTGGAAATAAGTAGTATCTGGCTCACAGTTGGTAACAGAAGGAGAAAAAAAAGAAGCTCCAGGTCATAAATGTGGGCTTCTGTGTCAAGCCGCTGCCCGTTTACTTCCTGTTGACCTCTGGGTGGTGCCCAGGGAAGGTCAAGTTGTGGGTAACGCCCTTGTTCTTCCATGCCAAGGGATTGGAACGCCCATAAAACCACCAACCACTAAGACGGAGAAACAAACCTTGTTATTATAAACACTATCATGCTTATTATCGTGCCACAGTGATTCTCGTCCTGTCGTGTTCAAAGGCTTACATTTGTTTTATTAAAGTACAGCTCTCTGTGTTGTTCATTCTTCATCCCTCCATTTCTCTGTTTGAACTTCCACCGAATTTTTCTCTCACCTTGTGCAAATCACCACCTGCTCACACGGTCGGTCAGGCGACTCAGCATGCAAAGCAGCCTTGTCTGTCCCGGCATCAAGGTCTATATTGTGATTGTGGTGCATGGTCATCCTCCCTCAAAGGCCACGAGGCATGACCACTGCAATAGTGACGTAAAGGGCAGAGCAGTGAGAGAAAGAGGCGTCCCCTAAAAAAGTGGAGTGAGGTTGAGTGTGTCACTCTGGTCCCAGATCCACGGAGGCGGTCCTGTGAGACAACCTGAAATTAAGCTGTCAGGCCACGGCTGGGTATACACACTGTCAGGCTTTAAAGCGATAAACAATGTTTAGGTGGGAGAGTGCACACATGTGGCTACTATAGAGGTCTGTGAGGTTTGGTTGCGCAAAGGTCAGTCAAGAGCAGTGTTTTTCTGAATGAGCTGTGACATGTTGTTTTTGGATTGAGCTCTGCACTGCAACATACTTATCCTTTCACAGCTTTCTTCATCTTAAGCCATGGACTATATAAAAGAAACAAAGGTAGCCAATGTTATGCCACTTACTTGTATTCTGTTTTCAAGTTCTGAAGTTTTCTAGAAAGTTTGAAAAAAGCATCTCAAACTATCTTGATTGGTCTCAATGTTTTCTTCCGTTCTCTCTTTTAGCCGACTCAACTCTCTTCCCTATCCTCCTTTTGCACATTTGGATACAATTATGTATGAGCTTCATCCCCTGGCCTACCCATGTCCCTTGACATTTGTGTATGCATGAGCAGACCCACTCCAGTCAATGCCGAATGACATTCTCTCCCAGCTTTGCCAGTGCTCTCTGCAGCAGTCAGAGCCCATCAGCTGGAACACACTCCAGGGCGAGGGGGGTAAATCAAATAGTCAGAGAACAGTAATGAAATACCATAGAGCCTTATGTTCGCCTATGAATTCTATTAACTCACAAACAAGCAATTGTTGTCATTATCAAAACTCTATTTAATTCACTGAAATGGAATTTTAGAGGAGTTTTAAGGCCCCGGGGAGGAAGGAGCTGATGCATGAAAACATTACAAAAAATATAACTTTTTGACTCAACACTGGATTTAAATACAGATGTAAATAAAAATAATGTGTTATCAGCTCTGGGCATTTGTATAAAAGGAAGCACTGCTTTGCTTTTCCCTAAAAGTGCTCATTGGCTCGCGTATTGTTTCTGCACTTAAAGTAGAGCAGGAAAAAATGATTGGTCTTCAGTTTGATTTGCTTTGGTACAAATCCCAAACCATTCTGGCTTCCTGTCTCTGTATTTCTCTTTTTGAAAATACTATTAATAATCCTTTGACATTGTATGATTAAGGTAAATTAGCTGTTTGTCTTTCTTTGATTCAAACATTTGTAACTTGTTCCAAACATCATGCCAGTGATTGGTTTTTGGGTGTTTTTGCAAAAATCTCCACTGGCAGACTTTCAAAGCAACCATGTATTTTTGTGGTGTCACATGCAAGTCTGAGTCTTGAGAAGCGTAACCAAGAACATAACTGGAGGATATTGAATTGCTACTGTGTGAGACATGACCTGTCCGGCGAACCTAGTTCTTTTTATACTGCAGTTTTATTTGGGTCAGGGCCACTGAGGTCTGTGCTCTACTGCGGTAGAGTAATGGCAACCACTTTAAATAAATGGAGAGTAATTTCTTTGCTGAGCCCCAGGGTCTGGTTAGTGTCCAGCTGCAGCAGTTTGTGGCCAAAGAGGCAAATTGTCGCCTTTCCTCTTTGCTGGAAACGCCCACCAACAGCACAGCTTTGACAAGGACAAGCAAGTGGACATGGCTAAGTGGACAGAACAAACATTTGGACAAGTGACGGGGCAGATTTAGCTAAGTGGACAGCAAACAGAGGAACCAAGCCAATAGCGTGCAGGGCTAAGAAACCATGACAGGGAAATGTGCAGTGGATCAGAAAGGGTTTGAAATGTTTCACTGTGGTCTCCTTTTAAAGAATATGGAAATAAATGTCCATTAAGCTGCTAGAATTCCTCAATAGTTGACTGAACTTCAACAGTTCATGGGCCCTTCTTTAGAAAGTCACAGGAAAATCTCAGTCAACCAATTTCACAAACAACTATTGTCCCCTTAAGCTATGTAGCCAATGATATCCCATTGCAACGTAAAGCCCTGAGAGAGGCTTAAACTCAAAAGGGGTGAAACCCAACTCGCTAAGAGGCCCTGGTTTAGTTGTCCATCCTGCATGGAAGGTGAATACAGTTCCCAGAGGTGATCACAGAAAAGGTTAGGTCTTCAGCAGCCTACGCGGCACCAGCTCACGACCAAGGCCAACGAAGGGCTGGTCACACTCGGCCGCTGCCATGAAACAGAATCTGATGGCCCTCAATAGATCCTCTGTAATGGATCCTCTTCTTGGAGAGACCGGTGGGATACCCCCTGTCTTTTTACCAGAGCCATCTGGTTCCCAGTAATACTGCTCTTCCCACAGCCGCACAAACCACAGTGAAAATGGATCTCTTTCACAATCAAGATCAGGAACTAAAGACTTGCCTGCTTAAAAGGGGTCTGAATGTTGAGCGCTGTGGTCCCCTCTGCAGCAGCCTATTGTGCTCTTGTTATTGTGTCCTTGGAAGTGCACTCTTTTGCGGTTTATCTGACAACCTTGTGTGATTTGATACACTGGAAAATGTGCTCTGCTCATGCTCTGACCAGGTCATCCAGGCAAAATAAATAAAAACGAAAGGTTAAAAAATGTTAGGAAATATAAGGGTACAATCCACAAATTGGAATGAATGTGATTGCGGATTGTTCGGAAGCTAACAATAAACAAAGGCAATTTAGAGAAGAACAAGATTAAGACAAATTGTTTTGACACAAAGTAGATTTTCCCCCACAATCTACTTTGAATAAATGTGTATAAAACAAACAAATAAACCTAAACATACCAGAAAAACTGAGGGAACAGACCAATACATCTGTAGTTAACAAAGATAGACAAAGAAAATGTGCTTGATGTGTTTGCCACTGTCCCCGAATGGGCATGATGGAAATGTATTGAATGCAGATGGGTGTGTGCTTGTGCTCAACGCATTTTGGGCCTGTTTATTCAAAGTACAGTATTCAGTATACTTCTCAAACTGATCTGTCCTTGTCAACTGCTGATGAACGAAAAGCTGAAATAGATCCACAGTTCTTCTGCTTTGGATAAGTTTTAACACAGTACATGATTCTTTAAGTCTTACTCAGATATTTGATCAATTTGAAACAATTTTCCAGTAACTATGTGGGATCATTTTAAAAAAAGGGGCTTGCAAGTTGCTTTAAAGCTCAGGAAACTCCTTTTTTGGGGGGGTTATTGTACATTTTCACTGCAATGAAACTTTTAGGTCAAGGAGGAAAAAAAACACACAGTAGATATGAAATGATAAATATGGTCTCATCAAATGACAGAAAAGTCGTTGGTGATGAATCTCATGATTTAGTTATTATGATGTCTTTTTTTAGGTAAAAAAATAAATAAATGGGAAGTGTAAAAGCTCTAAAATGAAGATTTTCTTGGGCTAATTAATGTAATATTCCAATACAGAAATGTATTTAAGGTCTCTCTATTTACTTAGTGTATTAACACAAGGGTCAATGAGTCTATGAGTCTATCTGGTTGTTATTGCAGCATTCGTAGATATTATGAATTCGTAAGGTCAACATTTCCAAGAAAAATTACGATAACAATCCATCACCCAGCAGTGGTTGGTCCACCAGAGAGAGTATGCCGAAGCAGTGTCCATGTTTCTCTGATCGCAACGGATTGTTACTAGGCTCAAACAAACAAAGAAAGATTGATGACTTCAGTTGATGGAAATTCAAAAACCGATGCAAATCCGAAGAAAAAGAAACAAATACGAGGTTCAGATGAAGACAAAAAGGCAAAACAGTGAGGGAGAATGTTTTTTTTGCGTCTTTGTTTGAGGGAGACAGACATGCAGTTACAGATTATCACCATAGGGATTGCCAAAGAGAACAAAACTAATGCAAGGTGTCTGCTTAGATGTACATTTTAGAATTGTATGACTCATTGAAATACCAGTTGCATCTCATCTTTAACAAGTCTCACTTTCAGTGACAACATTTGAAAAGTCTTGTTGACTACATGAGTCAAAATCAACTCTATTACCGTATGTTCCCAATCACATTAAATTGATACTTGAAATCTGTAGTTCATATTGTAGAGAAGTACTTAAAAGAAACTTACAAGAAAAAAACACAGATTACACATTACAGTTTGCTTTCATCTCTTCAACAGGAAATCAAAAACCAGAGATCAAAATAAAATTCTTCCCAACAGCAGGAAAGGAGAAAGTTAGATGTGGTTATAAGTTCTGCTGAAGGTTTCAACACCTGCACCTGCTACTTATTAGCAGAGCTTGTAAATAAACTTTTACACGACGAGTTCGATCTAATGTTGAAATATTCATTCTCTTGACACAATGCAAATCTGCACTTTAAAAACAAATCATATTTCAAATCTCTGCTGCTCCTACCCAATACCTCTCTGACCTTTATTCATCCAGTGATTCACGCAAAACAAAGGGGAAAAGCAAAGGCTTTATTCCGTCTGAAATAGAGCTGAGCTTTTAAAATGGTGTACTTTTAAGTTGTTGTTTTTTGCATTAGCTGTGCAGGTTACATCGCTCCCTCCCCGAGACCTTTATTTATCCAAGTCAGACCTCATCTTCTGTGGACCCTGTAATCATTCAGGGCCACTGAGAGAGAGAGAGAAGAGACAGAGGAGGTGGTGTGTGTTTTTGGGGGTGGGGGATCTGTAATGGCTGCACACAATCCCCTCCAACAGCACTGACAGAGCTTCAGTCCAAACCAAACCACATATAATTTACATTCTTCAGATACCAGCTAACCTGAGCACAAACAGGACGATCGAAAACAGGTGTGTTTAGCGACAACCCTCTTCTTTTATGCTTCACCTTTCTTTGAGGTCCTATCTGGCTCTCATGTTGAAACTTAAAGTGACTTTTCATACAGGGCACAGGGCCTATGTTGGGGATCTGAGGTCCATCTCTGTTCATGCATCAAAATATTATCAGTGGAGCACAATGAAATAAGGAAATCACCCTGCAGAAGAAGCGAGCTGAAGCCATACTGGCCACGCTGCTTACATAATCTTACCGCAAATTGATTACTGCCTTTGAGAGGCCGGCCCATTGTGAGGAGAGGAGTTAGGGAACTGACAGACATGAGCACTTCAACACACACACAGTGGTCGATATCTACAGTGCAATGATGAGTGGGTGAGAATGGCATCACCGTAGTGACACTGGCCATACCACTTGCAGAACAAAGAGGCCTGTATGCATGTGAATGTGTGTGTGTTAGTGTGTGTCCCCCACCTTGTATCCATCTTTAAATACTGCGGCTGCTCCACTGATGAAAATTGCTCTCTTTCATTCTTGCTGTAAGAGCATCTGGGGGGGAAGTGTGGGTATGATTAGGGGGGCAAAGGAGAAAAAAGGAGCGGGAATAATGTGGGTAGTGCAGACTCATGCATGTTTGTCCCCGCTTATGTATATCAGGGCAAGTTTACTGAGAGATCATTTTACCATCCATTTACAGGAAAAACAAAGAAGAAGAAAATAGGCTTATAATACCCCTATGCAAGGCACACATGGCCGTTAGCAACTGTGAGCCATCATGAGTTTTTATCACAGGGATCCTCTGCTCAAAGGCTGGGATCAAAGGCTGCATCAGATGACGAACCCTTATGTAGAATATTGTTTTCTTCACAGAGGACAGGCATTAGCAAGACATCTTTTCTCACTCTTAAGCCCTGCATTGGTTGCTTTGTTGCTGGTTAGCTCCTCTGGATTGAGATATGTACCTTCAAACTCCGACCCCTAGCCTTTGAGACGCTAACTCTGCGTTCGCTGTTTATTTTACAAGCCTGGGCTTTGTCAGTCCTGTCTATAATGCTTGAAATGTGAAATGAATCCAGTCTCTCCTTCATTCCTTTTATGCACAAGAAGGAGAAAATTAGAGCCTGGGTTAACACTCCGCAGGATCATAAAAACAGTCTTTGTCACACCCTGACTCACTCTGTATTTGCCTCTTTTCTTTCAATGCTGCTTATTTCTGCTTCCTTTGTCATCGCTAAGTTTTGCCTAAACCCTTACCACAGTCCCAATGCTCTGCTCTAATTTGCAGTTTGTTTCAATTTAGGATGGATCAATCCCAGACCTACTCGTTGTGCACCTTTAGAAAGCTCTGAACCCAATACCCTCATCCCATATTGGCTCCTCTTTCTCTTCTCCCTCTGTCCTGTACCCTCACTTATGTCTCTGCTTACTCCTGGCTGCATAAGCTTGTTTTCTGTGGTGTCAGAGTTGGTTTGAAGCAGGTTGACTGGCATGTGTTGAGTATGCGGGAGATATCCTCTTCTTTTTGTTTAACCTCTGTAACCCCTGCGTTCTTACTTTACGGAGAGGTGTGTGACTGTAAATGTATGTGTGAGAAACTATTAAAAACAAGGAAAATGTCAGTCATGAAGAAGCTTTCGATGATGTCTATGGCCTCTTTTTCAGTGGATATTGCTTATGACTTTAGGAAACTAAGGATGTTCAAGAAGGAGGTAGTTGAACGTGACGCCTCATGTGCACCCATGTCATCTGGGCTGGTGTGTCCCTAATGTCGGCATTTTGCCAGCTGCTTTTCCCCCCAGGGTTTCACCTAGTCACTGAATGTCCTTTACGTCATCTTTAGAGTCTGCAGCCCATCAGTCACTCCCTGAACCTCTGCCAAGCAAAACTCGAAATCGTCCCACCTCAATCCATCCTCGTCCACTCACAGAGCCAAAACCGACTTGGCTCATCTAGACAGTGTTTTTTCAGATATCATCCCGACTACTGCGGGAAATCCTACACAGATTTATATTTTATGTGCGTCACTATGTTTTCTGATAGATTTTTCAAATTCACTCTGCACATGACACTTTTAAATTTGGAGCCCGAGAGCAGCTTGTGGTTATAAACCTTTTATGCTTTCCATTTTTTTGACAAGCAACTTCAAACAGTGGGTTTAATTTTGGCAGCTTGTTTGGCCAATCGCTTGCTCCAGCAGATTAGACTCTTTCCATTACAGAGCTAAATAATAGGGGCAGCACTAGACCGAGATGGGGCCGCATTTTATAGGTGCTACCCTGCAGCTTTGGCAGGGAGTCCTTTGGGTCTGTGGCTACTGTGGTAGTGAACTCGGGCGGTATAGTGCAGTGCATAGTTTTTTTTCAGGATGAATGGTGGTAATGGAGACTATTTTGGGACTCAGTGAGGTCTTGCTTTATGACCTGGTTATCTGGGGCTACAACCAGTGACAAAAGCATGAAATGAAAAGAAGGACTGTAAAATCTCTTTGAAAAGTCATGTGCAGCATCTGTAGTCATCACTTGGACCTTTTATTGGACAATTTCATGGACTATCTTAAATGAGGGTATATGCCTTACAGGAGTGTGTTAGAGTAAGTACACCCTCTTTTCAGCAACATCTGACTTTAAAAGAGTCTCAACGAATCTGTGGCTATCTGCGACACCTGCATAATAAATGTGAAGCAGTTTGATGTGGTTTTGATGTGGAAATAGATGCTTCTGCGGAAAAGGAGAACCAGACTTTTCTGCAACCAGCTGTGCCAACCCCCCTTCAGAAAAAATAAATTCTTAAACCTTTTACATCTGGCCTGGTTCGGCCTGTCCTTGGCCTCTGTTCTTACTACACTGACATTAATCAGCCCCACAACAGTAATGGCTACCAGGACACTGTGCAAGGGAAACATATTGTGTCATATTATGCATTAATAATCTGACATTTACCTCATCTTTGTAAATAGACTAAAGAAGGTCCCTGAAACTTAGCACTGAGTGTGCATGTTGTGCATATTACTGTAAATGCATATTTCTATGATGAACCGATTCTTTATAATTGTATTAAAGTGGAAATATTGCTCATACACTGGGCCTGTTTTGCTGTCCCTAGAGCTTGAACCATGTAATAAAGATGGAAGGAAGCTCTTTATGTCAGCCCTCTGTTAGGAAGCAGTCGTCTGTAATTATTGCTGCTTTTTATCCTTTGTAGCAAACACAACAAACAAACAAACAAGTGCTTTTGTGTGACCTGGCAACGTGTTTCAGGGAAACTATTTGTTTATAACCTGGTTTGTTTGTGTTCCTGAGATCACACGACTAAAACCCCTCACTCTTTGCTTTCTTACCCTCTCCTGTTTCTTTCTTGGTGCATCAAGTGTATTTGAAGTTGCAATGTGGAAGTCATTAGCCACAAAACCCAACAAATATAATAACAGGGCGATTAGCTCTCTCTCAGCAATTCTCTGCTGTTTTTCCTTTTTTACTTCTCTCATCTTTTTAGCTGGGGTGGTGCAGCATTCTGTGAGCTTGGTGGAGGGCGAGTCTTAGTCTTCTACTCTTTCCCGGACTTTTTCTATTTGTAGATCTGCATACATTTTATTGGAGGTTTTTTTCCCCCTTCTCTCGGTCTTTCATGCGGTGGTGGTTCTGTTTCCCATCACGGCCCATGATGAAACCACAAGAAAGTGCAGACCCGTGTGACGAGAGCGCAACTGTTGCTTGGTGACAAGGAAAGGGATGTGATGGGGGGGCTGGGTGTGTTTTGTAGGGGAGTGGAAGTGGTGACTATCCAATCAGCAGGAAAGCTCTTCATTTTCTACAGGACAAGGATAAAATGCTCATATCCACACAGCTTCAATTTAAAATTGGCCTTTTCTCTTAAGCTTGATAGATATGTGGTCATCCACAGGGCTTTTAAATGGACCATTCATCTTTACGATGGCCTCACTTATCTCTGAGTCCTTGCAGATCTGCTACTTCCCATACTCACCACAAGCAAATGGTGCCTTGAAACCACATGGAACACCCCCCTGTCTCCCTCCTGCTGGTAATATGCTGCCATATTTACCATCTTGTCCTGGAAAGCTAACTTGGCTGCAGCAGGGCAGACTGATTGCCAGCAGCAGCTTGTTCCAAGCAGACCATGTGCAGACAAACTCTCCATACTGAAACCCCAGTAAAGTTTTCTGAAGGAGAAGAGAATACATTTACAAAGTCATTTGGCTCTTTCTTTTTTATACAGTGTGTTGAGAAGTGCTGCATGCTGCCAAGTTCAGTCATTTTAATACCCTTTTTTTTGAGAGTGAGAAGATATTTGAAGGACGTGAGCTCATTGGGGATGCAGTAGGCTGCCCTGTCCCTGCCTGATGTTATCCTCTCTGACTGGAGCAGCAACAATCCTGATTGCTTCTGCGGAGCAGTGACTCATGATTGTGCTTCTGCTGCTGCCAAACTCTCAATAGCAGTGTTTTCCTTCCTCTGTCTTTCTGTCAAAGTCTCATCTGAACTCTGCCTTCCAAGTATGATAATGTATGTGACAGATGCAAATACCATCACATTTCTTGAACTATACTAGAGCAGCTAACACAAATGTTGGTATCGGAAACATAGGGCTTCCCCATTTAATTGGACAATTCAAATCATCATTTGGGAAAACCCATGGGCTGACTCGCACTGTGTCGGTTGAATTTCTTTTTTTTTTAAATGTTTTTATTGGGTTTTCAACTTGAATAGTACAAATCGCTGCACGATGTACAACATACAAAAAATACATCCACTCATCCATCCTCTTTTCTCCCCCATTCACCACCCAAAACCACCCTCAGTCCCACCCCATCACAATGCATATAACAGCAAAGATAACATAATATACTGTCTATATTTATACACACACATACATTTATCCACATAGTCATTGAACCCAAATAATCAAGGTCATGCAGCCGCTCCTATTAAACCACATAGTGTCGGTTGAATTTCTGCACTTTCGTAAAGCTGCGATTCTAACGGCAGGCTGTTAACTTTACAAATGGAGTCTGGAAATGACCCTTCATTCGATTTTTACCAAGAGATACCTGCCGTTGTAGCAGGGCTGCTTGCTTAGATGCTTTTAGCTTGTTTCTAGGTGCTCAGCTTGTTTTAAGGCCAGGATAGAATTCCTTTAATGTTCATTCATTGTACACAAAGTTGTTACCAGGATCCGAACTGAAAGGTTACCACCCACTCACAAGGTATTCAAATGAGTCAAACGACTGATAAAATAATTTTCAAGTCAAAACTAAGCTATCACTGAGTTTACCACAGCTCTTTCTCTGATTCCTTTGATCTCTGGTGATTGTTAAGAATGACAGGGATGTGACATGAAATTTGTCTGCTGCAATGGTTTGATGCTTTAACAGAAAATGCTTGCAAATGTCTATCTTCTAGATATTCTATGAGATCCATGTAGTCTGATATAGGAGTGTAGTGTTTTGATTAAATACACAACACAACACAAGCTTTGTCTTGAACACAAAGTCTGATTCCAATGACAGCATTTTCTTTGTCTGGAACACCTCTTATCAGTAAACCAATTTATTTTCATAGTGTTTCACTTTGAAGATCTGGACCTCAGTGATCATCTGCACATGCATCGATTGAGACCTTGTTAATGTGAGTTATTTATCATGCCATGTCTGTCCTCTGTCTGCCTGACAATAACTTCTTCCTCCGCTCCTCTCATCACTTTCTCCTGTAAGGGTATAGGGAGAGCATGACCCCTGTTGTAACACCATTAAACTGTTTTCTTTAATTTTATAGAGTTGTGTTCTGCCTCAGCCTCTCTCTCTGTCTTTCTTGATTAGGTTTAAAATCCAGTGGTTGGTATCCCGGGGTACTGAGGCTGTATTAATTTGCTAAGAGAGAGTGGGAAGCCATTTACAGACAATAGAGTGTCATCAAAATAACAGGAACTAGCTGTTGAACTCCTGTCAGCCTGACGATGAATGGCTGATAAGCTTGACTGCACAACACAGTCGAAACAACTTTAATTAAAAGCAACTTGGCTGAGACACTGAGAACAGCCAGGGCCTTTTGATTTACTCTAAAATTAAGTGCTAGCTGTACTTTTGTGGTGACTGCAATAGGCCTGGAGTGCTTGTTTGCGTGCAAGCTCAGGCTGTAAATATCGCAGAGCATGGTACAGAGTATGAAAAGCTAATTACTAAACATATTAAACTTTCACAACATCTACTCTTCAATCCTCACAGGTCTTCATTCCTAAACTCTTTTAGGTATTTTTACTCTCATTAATGCCATGTGGATCCTCTAAACCTGTTAAATGGCCTCTAAACATTGCCATCAAAAGATGGAATTGGCAACCATCAACAAAGGTTGTATTTAAAGTATTTGAGGCTAAGTGATAGGCAGAGGCAGTAGATGAAGAAAGAGTATAAGACTACAGAAGAGAAGAGAAGAGAAGTGAGAACGTTTGGAAACACCAGACCCAAAAGAGAATTATTGAGAGGCGAGGAGCACAGCTGGCTCACTTAGGGGTATAATGACTGTCATATCGCAAGGCATTAGCTCATACTCAGCCCAGACAGCTTGACTTGCTGAAAGAAGCCGGTCATTGGCTAACCACGTACATAGCAACAATATCCCATAGAGATGCACCAAACAAGCGAGTATGTTTTTTTTTTAATCAAAGTTTGATTGACAGGCATATTGTATGTGCTCCGGGGTCTACAATTTGAATAGTGGTTCATAGGCTACTTGACAGTATTACTTGTAAGTTTTAAATACTGGAAGTTTTTCAGAGTAGGCCTATGTGCTTTTTAAAACAGAGGATGAGGATGTGGTAAGCAGCTTGACCCAATCCATTATTATGCCAACTAGATTGTCAATATGTCATTAAGTTATCAAGAAAGTGAGGTGGAGGATTTTTGATGAAATTAGGTTGATACTTTACCATGTTTGACTTGTGGCTGAGTCTGACGCAACATAATCATCTTCATTGTACTCAGAGTCCTGGTTGGAGCTCTTGACATCACCTCAGTTCTGTATTCCTTGTCCTCAAACTCTATCATTATCGGCCAGAATATGTTCTTTGGGAGACTCCAGAGTGCGGTTTGGTTTTCAAATCACACATTTCTGACTCAATCCTTTGCTGTTACCAGCCACAATTCCTTAATTTCTTCCCTAAGTTGAAACTCCTCCTCATTCTCCCCACCTTCAAATCACAGCTCAAAAAACACATTTTTAGATTAGCTCATTCTGTATGACCATGCACTCCTTACTGTTGCTGTTTTTGTTTTTATGTAGTTGATTGTGTTCGTGTTTGATTGTGTTGTTATCTCTACTGTAAGGTGACCTTGAGTGTCATGAAAGGCGCCCATAAATAAAATGTATTATTATTATCATTAATGAGACTTCAGGCAGAGCAGTGGAAAGGACACCAGAGGGAAAGCCCTTACATTTTTAATGGAAACAATTAGATCTAGTATCACCCTAGTCAGTGAATAAAGCTTTAATTTTGTGTGGATTTTTGGGGCTTTGCATCATTAGATATAGGAAATAGGATAGACTCAGAAATGTGTGATGAGAGTTGGGTTTATATGAAACAAAGAGTAGAGGGTCACAGTTGAGCCAATGGTCGCTGTGTTGAGGATTGAGCCTCTGCATATTTGCATATTTGCAGACACTCTAACTACTGAGCCAAACCAGCATCTCTATTTTATTTTATTTTATTTAAGTTCTTGCTATTTTGGCTTTATTTCCCTTGTTAACTGTTTTTGCACCAATACACCAAGACAAATTCCGTGTATGTGTAAATGTACTTGGCAATAAAACCCGATTCTGATTCTGATTCTAAAGTTGTGTTTTTGTACAATAATCAGTGAGGCCACACTTGCAGAAACACATTTTGATGATGTTCATGAACTTTGAACTAGACCCAACAGTGATGTCAGGTATCGACCATGTGCCTTTGCAAGATTCGAAGATGATGTATGACTTGCAGCATTTTTTTTTAAACTTTTTCCTCAAAGTAAAGTTTTTTTGTCAAAGAATGTTGACAAACTGTGGCATATCAGCTTTGTCAGGGAATAAGAAAACAATAAAATAACATGAAAATGCCACACACAAAAAACACTAGCGTGGGATTCTTATGTACTATGTTGAAGATCCTGTATTTGTCTTTTTACACTAT
The DNA here is from genome assembly GCA_020745685.1 of Tautogolabrus adspersus. Classification (NCBI taxonomy): domain Eukaryota; kingdom Metazoa; phylum Chordata; class Actinopteri; order Labriformes; family Labridae; genus Tautogolabrus; species Tautogolabrus adspersus. The sequence goes on from CM036534.1 coordinate 22,515,834, forward strand.
AGGAGTATCCTGCTCCGTCAACAATCGTAGTAATTATGAGCACCTGCAGTATGAGTAATCATAACAGTCACATAATAAATTGATATATTCCATACTAATGCAATCATATGAAGTATTCAGTTGTAGCTGTTAGAATTCCCTTGACAGGAGCCCCTGAGGCTCAAAATGATGAGCGGTGAGGGCTCATCACGCTCCCATCAGCCATTGTTTATTTGAATTCCCTCTCTCCCTGGGAAGAAAAGCCTTTCCCCCGCCATTGTTTTGCCTTGGGAAACTGTCTCTCTTTTTTTCTCACTCCCCCTCTTTGACTATGCCATATGGTTGTCATACACTTCCTGGAAATTCAAGCCATGTTTGCTTTTGTTGCATATCTGTGGGGCAGGTTTTTCGGTACGCTCCTGCGTTGACATTAATTGAAACAATACTGTGATTGATCTTGCTTTAACATGCTTGGCCAGAGCTGAAATGGATAGAGCCTCAGTAAGAAAAGTAATTATTCCAAACTTCTACGGCCATTCCAAACACATTACAACATTTTAATAGCACGTGAGTGTTTCACTGAATCCAGACTCTCCATAAAGCAGGTCACATGTGTAGCTGCTTTTCACATGCCTTATTTAAAGCTCTCGCCAAGCTTATGATTTCCACCTTATTAGATGTTTTATCCATTATTTCAGACACAAGTAAATTCTCTGACTTTCTTGATCTTATTTCCCTCTTCCAGAGTGTTATACTGCAAACGGAGAGGACTACAGGGGCTTTCAGAACCAGACCAGCCTGCATGGTGGTAAACCCTGCCTCTTCTGGAATGAGACCTTCCAGCACCCTTACAACACCCTCAAGTACCCCAATGGAGAAGGGGGTTTGGGCAGACACAACTACTGCAGGTGAGTTCCTTTTCTTTAGTCAGTTCACTAATATTAAATCACATGCAGTGGGTTTACTTCTTGAAAATTATGATTAAAAAAGGCATCAACTACTTAGGGAAAATGAATGTTAATAAAACATAGTTGCAACTCAAGTTTACAGCTTGCAGATTACAGGATAGCAGCGTTGAGGAACGAGATGAAAACATAGTCTGAGTCTTGAAGGCAGATTGACAGGCAGATTTTGTAGCCATATTAAATCACCTAAAAAATGTTCACATCAGCACTTATTGAAGTATGATGCACTAATTAATCCCTGAAACAGATGTTCCTAATCTTTTTGACTTTAAACCCCTTAATGCAAAGCAGGTGCCAAAAGTACAATAACTGCTTTAACATAACATAACATCTTTCTAGACCTCAAAGCTGGTAAAGAGCTCTACAGGTACTTACCCCAGTCACAAAGACATTCTTAAGCAATCTGGTTTAGCACCTTTCATTCGGCCATTTTGACATTCAATCTTTCGGTTAGAGGACAACCTAGTTAATACAATCCAGTGTTTCACAAGAAATGACTCACATATTTGAAGAAAGTCTGAAAGGTTGATGAGAATCAAAGTTTTAATGAGGCTATTCGCTGAATGGAAGGTGATTTCAGTAATAGAACTTACTTACTTGAGCTTGTATAGTGCTTTTCTTCAGTTGTCTTATGACAACTCAAAGCCCTTTTACGCCCCTGGTCACACCTACCCATTCACACACTGATGGCAGACGCTGCTATGTAAAGTGTCCATAAGTATTGACTAATCCCAGTCACACACATTCACAAGCTGCAGATGAAGCAGTGGGAGCAACTTGGGGTTAAGTGTCTTGCCCAAGGACACATCGACATGTGGCTGCAGGAGCTTGGGATTGAACCCCGACCTTATGGTTGAGAGACGACTGGCTCTACCACTGAGCCACAGCTGCCACCGATGCTCTTAACTCTGTCTGAACTAAAAGCAAAACAGTTCTGTCTTTTTTTTATCGTAAAGCAATGTGCTTTTGACCTGGAAATCAGGCAAATTCCCCACAGAGTCCTAAACATTGGCTCACAGTGTCTGCTGCCAAAATCTTTAGCAGTTATCTTTTATGTTTATGGCATGTACAGTTAACGCCAATGATGTAAAAGTGCTTTGAGTGGCACCTTTGAAACTCATCTTTATGAGACAGACTGATGTTTGATGGAGCTTTAAACTTCATAGACAAAGCATTTGGCTCAATTAATAATTTAAAATCAGGCCGTTGGTGTTTTGCAGAGGGTTTGAGCTCAGGGGACATGCTCAGACATTCCACCTGAATATTTAATTGGCACCCAAACTGAACGTTTAGCCCCGTCATCGCAAGGATGCAAACACGCTTGAAGAGTTTGTATAAGCAAATCTCCATCCCTCATCCGTGTAATGTGAGGGGACATGGTGGCTTTGGGTGTCTGAAAATCCCTTTGTATCCATAAGGCACACTCCAAGCACGACTCTTAGTTTTGCGTGAACAATTGTCAAACTGATGTTTTTGCTGGTTTATGCACTTGCAGTTCAAATCCACAGAGACGTCCAGAACAGTGGCTTGGGACATTTAAACCAATCCATAAGAAACAGAAACCAACCTCCCTTACTCCTCCTCCTCATCCCAAAGCCTCTGAAACATTTCCCTAACTCATGGTTGTAAACTCATAACACAGCAATGCTTTGAAGTGGCACTGGACAGATTTGTTTTTACTTGAACTGGATGGGAATTTGGAAGATTTATGAGGAGGATACAGGCAGATGATCGTGGAGGGCTTTCCCGGCACATTAGGAATGCATTATGTTCAACAAGCGGCTCAAAATGGACATATCCAATGTTTGGATTTGGCTGTTTTTTTGGCAGCAGATGCAGTTAGCAGCTTTTCCAACTCACTGACAGCTCGTGGCTTTGTTTCTTCCTGACAGAGGGATTTCTGTCGCTTAGGGCTGCAGCTACGACTTCTCTCAGTCTCTCTGTTAGACGCCCCTGCATGTACAAAGTCACCCCTCAGCAGCGCTCTGGGGACAGAACTGGCCACTTCATTGTGAAAAGATGGTATTTATGGCATGTCTGCACAGGGTCAAGTATTTGATCATGTGTCCACCCATGTGTGTATGTGTGTTGCCTGCACATTTGGTGAACATGTACGTGCCTGCAGAAAAAAGGGTTATCCCACTGAAAAGAACGATGTGTCGCATTTGATTTGTTTGATCACAGAGAGTTGGCTTGTTGTGTTGCTCAATTTGGATTGCAAATGTCTTTATTTACATGATGTGCATCTTGCAATTCAAATTCTGTTTCCAACTTCGCATTGCCTCTATCCTTAAGGCTTTCTCTCATCTCCCTAGCTTGTGCGTCTTTCATCTGAGGCTTACATTTGTTAAGATGTTTCAGGCTATAACTTCACATTAGGGGGTAATTCTTAGACAAGAGGGGGATGTAGCAGCATAAAAACAAGAGGGAGGGGTTAAAGAGGAGAGCCAGGGCACTTTTGGCATGTCAGACCCCGAGGCAAATTGTGGTTTTATGAGATTAGAGCTGAGGCCAGGACACAGGTGGATAATGCAAAGCTTGGAATCACTACATGTCTTAACTTTAGCACATGGCTCTGAGCACGTATCAGATGTTGAGAAGCCTAGAAGTAGAGGATTACACACTCACTTCTAGTCCCGTTGCTGGAGTTTTCCCGGTGGTGATTTAGCTGAGAGGGCACCATAGTAGTGCTGCAGAAAGAGCCCTAACAGCCCCCACATTTCATCTTTATAGCCTGCTATAAAATACTCCAGTGAAAACAGGGGGAAAACTGGGCAGAGGGGAAATGTCACATTGTTCCACTGCAAAAAAAAAAGCACAAAGCTTCACGAAAAGGACAACAGCTCTCGTGTCTTAGCTGAGACTTAGCAAGACTTACTTTAACAATGAATATCACATTACAGAATCAATTTCAAATCATTAAAAAGAAGTACATCAGCTTCTCTAATGTCTGTGTTTTTTTTGGCTTTTTTACTCTACAATGAGACACTGTTTTACTTCTTAAATACTTCGACATTTTCTATACTTATTAACTTTCATAAGAAGAACGTCAAATCAATGTCCTGATGTCCTGGTTTCATTTATAGTTCCTTTCATTTGACTGTTCCTACAGCCTCATATTGGAACCCTTTCCCCCCCAGTGCATTAGAATGAGGGCGTGAAGTGCATGACGGTTCAGTGGGTGGTTCAATAGCTTTGCGAGCCATTTCCTTGCTATTTATATGCAGGTGTGTATGTGTAGTGTACAATTTATGAGAGTCCACTATGGCTTGTTGTGCGTTCCCCTTACATAGATGAGATAATGGAAATGCCAGAGTGAATAGTGTTCCCCAAGTTGATTGCAATTGAATCTCCATGATGCTGGGTGCAAATCTGGAATCAGGCAAACTGCAGACAAGTTGTCAGCTGTTTGAACGTCTACAGTATATTACAACCCCGGTGAGCTGCCTATATTCAAACGATGAAGTTAATGGAAGTGTCCCACAAGAAGAAGCATTTGCCATCAACATTAGAGTAATCTCAGAATTGATAAATGTTTGTACATTCATCCTTGAACGGTCACTTCTTCCATATTATAACACACTGTTTTTTTAACCATGTAGCTATCTTTTGTTTTAGCTATAATGATCTGATATTTCTGCTCCCAACAGGGAGAGAAGGGTTTCTTTTTCCGGTTCTGTGTTCTTTTTTACAAATATTCATTTCAATTTTGTGGTCAGTGTTGGTGAACATCGAACCTCAGGTATAATTAAATTATTTTATTTAATTGAGTTTGACCACTTATTTAAACTTTTACCTTTGATGCTAAGAAATCAGGTTGCTACTGTCAGTTTATAATGGCAAGGATTAAACACTACAAAAACCAGAAACTTCAGCCATTGTTGCCTTAAACAATCAACCAGTCAGGGGCGCTAAGAGTAGCAGCAAATTCAAAGAAATGTGTTGAAAGCTAAATAAAGCACAGTTGTTGCCAAATTATTTAAAAATTGATTCACATGCACTCCAGTTCATTTATTTAACGGTTTGTCACTTTTTGCAACAGTTTAAGTTGTATCCATAGTTAGGAGTGCAGATCACAGTATTATATGCTACATGACACATTTCCTGCTGAACTGAACCTTGGAAATTGTAGTCAAGGAACATAGCGATGTGTTTACAAGCTAGCATGACACAGTAATATCAGAACCTCGTGTTTAGGACAAGTGGGCTGTGAGAGAACAACAATAGACAGTAGACTATACATATCATCCAACAACCAACAAGCCAATCTTTTTTCAATACATGCATTCATGCAGCACAGCAGCAAGCAGCAGTTTGCATGCTAAATCATCCAAGTCAATTAAAGAGTCTTCTCCCAGGCAGTAAATAGCCAGTCTCTGATCTACTGTTGACCTCAAATCCCACTCCAGACAACCTCTCAGCACCACTTTGTAATAGGCATTTCTACTCTTTTAAATTCAGCGAAATGAAGCTTTCATCTTTTTTGTATTCATTAACTAAACTAATGTAACTCCAGAATCTGACTAAAGTCATGAAAAACCCCTAGAACCGTGTTATTTGCAACATTAGCACACATACTTTGATGTGATTATTTTAAAATTTGTGTATGTGGTTTGACAGTGCCAGGCAGTTTAAAAATGTTGTAAATTTTCCAGTTAAGGTATGGGGAAAAATGGTTATTACAGGAAACCTTTTGAACAGCCGCCAACCCTGAGCAGCTGTTTTTTCTCTGTGTTCAGATGTAAGCTGCTCCTGCCTGCAATGGCAGGACCGTAGAACCTGGGAGGCAAAACCCAATGTGGCTATAATTGGCTCTGTACCCAAGTGTGTGGCTCACTCGGAGCGAAATGAGTCAATCAGCGTAATTGTGCCAATTAAGTGTCCAAACATCTTCTGTGATCTACCTCTGGGTATGGGAGTGTTTCAACAAGCTCTTCTACTTAGAGCCATCTCTGACGCACATGGATGTGAATCCAGCCCCTACAAAAAAACAACCCTAAACACACACACACACACACACTTACATATACACACTCCAGCAAAAACTTTTATCTACACGAGGACTGAAGTTTTCTGTGCTGCAGGGTTAAACAAATGGATTTCCATCCATCGAAGTCTGCTCTTATCTGCACTGTGGCACCTGAGCTAATCTGACACTGTCTGCTTTCCAACTTCTTTGTCTTTGTCCTCGCTCCCTCCCCTCAAACACACACACACACGCACGCACGCACGCACGCACACGCACACACACACACACACACACACACACACACACACACACACACACACACACACACACACACACACACACACACTGGTACTCGGGGCAGGATTGATTATGTTTCTCTGTCATGTGGGCTAGCCTGTTCACCTCAGTGCTGTAGATTATGTTCCCATGCTACTGCAAAAAGGGTGTGTGCAGGTGTTCCTGTGTGTTTTTGTGTGTGTGTGTGTGTGTGTGTGTGTGTGTGTGTGTGTGTGTGTGTGTGTGTGTGTGTGTGTTTGTGTGTCTGTTGGGTACGGGGACCAAGGTTTTTTTGATAGAGGTTACAGACACCACATAATTTACTGATCAAAGCTGCCAGTGGGTCAGACTTGGTATGGGTGTTCCTCTGAGGATATTTAGTTAATGATGATGGTTGTAATTCATGTCTGCCTCCTTAGGGGGTGATTAAAAGAGCAGTCAATTACATAAGTGGCTATAGATGGCTTCTTGGGAGTCTTATTTCAAATAGGGGCTATTAGGCTTTGACACGCATGAAAAGGAGAAGGGGAGAGAGACGTAGAGAAAAGGTACATAATCCAATATTTTGATGGTTGGACTTTGGACTTGTGTTTATGCTCTTCTTGTTCCAGCAGTAGCCTCAGGCTAAACAAACAGGTGTTTGCCTCCAATCTGGGTGGAGCAATAAATAGATCTGGGCTCATGATACGGTATTGAAATTTACTGGAAAACAAGGCTGGTTTCTTGGGACATGGGAAAATTTCAGTTTGAGGTTAAGCTCTGTGTCATTTCTCTTGTAGATGAGTAGATAAAAACGTGAATAGATTAACCATTTCTACACACTTTACTTTATGATGATAACAGTTTGTCAAATATTGAGAGTGAAAAGCTTTGAGGCAGTTAACCTTGAGTTCAACCCAAAAAGTATTTACAGCGACATATTTGTCAATACCTCATTTTGAGTGTGAAAAGAGAGGAGGAAACTCTGGAAAGTGTTTTTGATAGGAGAAGAAAAGAAATGGAAACGCCCTTCACAACTTTTCTCACAAAAGGTGAAACGGGATAGTGCAGCGCCCCGAGGCTTTGTCAAGATGCTACAATAAGGTGTGTCAAATAACTAAAAAAAGGTCTCTGGCAATTACAGTCAGTACTAAAGAAAAATTGCAATGTCATCTTAGATGGCTGTTTTTTCTCATTGACAGTTTTTTCTTGTCCTGCAATAGAGCTTAAAGATCTGAAAATGACACCAATGTGAGCTCCAACCGCATACTTGCTGCTTAGATTTCATTTAGCCGTAGTTAAAAGTAAAGAGTTGTAATTCACAAATTCGCATGAATACCCTGGAGATAAAGAGCCAGCTCAAAGCCATCTTCACTCCCACCTCTCATCACTTTTGTAAGTGAAACTGAAAAGCCAAAGCATCTGTCAGTCAAAGTGTGATGGGTTCAAAGTGCCTCGATGAGGTTAAAAAAAAGCCACAGCCTCAGACAAAAGCTTCGCCCCATCCTCCTATCCATTCTTTCAAGGTTGTGTCTGGCCCCGAACAAAGAGACTCTCCCCCCTGACCTCCACCCTTCAGAGAGCCATTGGTCTGGCCCTTGACTGACATGCACGTTAAAGCCTCCAGAACACAGAGGAGGACGTACTGAGTGCTAAAGAGAGCTGCTGGGATGATTGACACAGCGTAGATAATCTCCCACTGAAACATCATTGAGCATTCAGCCCTCTGCAGCAGGGTTTTTAGTTTAGTCTGTCACTGAGTTGTTTTGCCCTCATATCTTATTATGGACCCTCTACCTCTACCTCTTGCTCCTTTTTCACACACACGCACGCACACACACGCACACACACACACACACACACACACACACACACACACACACACACACACACACACACATACACACACACACCCAGAGTAATTGCAAAGTGTATGAGAGAGGACAGAAAAGGGAGCTGGGGGAGCAGCTTTGCTAAAGCTCTGACTTTATCTTTTGTACTAAAATCCTCGTCAACTTCAAGTCAAAAATAACTTGTGTTGCTTTTAGTTGAATGCTAATATAGAGACAAACACACAGAAACTGAGACTGAACCTGTGTAGTATGTACATGCTCTAACTTTGATTCCTCTGTGTCTGCAGGAATCCTGACGGAGACGTGCAGCCGTGGTGCTACATTGCTGATCATGAAGATGGGATTTACTGGAGATACTGCGATATCCCTACATGCCAGAGTAAGAAATCACTGCCACTCTATCTGTTTCTCTCACTCTCTCTGCTCTGACCCTCCATGCCCTTGGGGGCATATCATGGGCACACGGACAAGCCATTTTCAGAGCTCTGCTCATCTGCTCGCTTGCTATGAATAGCTTTTATAGAATGTATGGCTCGTAAACAGCTATTATCATCTAAAATATGCTCTAATTGCCTCCCGTCACTCCTCCTCCTGCCATGCCCGGGCCTGCCCCTACTTTAATGTGAGCTGTCAATCATTGCCTGAGTGTGTATGTGTGTGCGTTTCTGTATTTGAGTTCATAAGTTTCCCCTTTGGCTTTGTAGCTTGTTTTGACATGTTTTTTTTTGATGTGAGTGATTTTTTGCATCTACCTGTTTGTGGATGTTTTTGTATGTTTTGCTCCCTCATGGGTGTGTGAGTGTCCTTGTCCAGCCATTCTTGTGTAAGTGTGTGTGATGGGTTGTTTATGTTGGGAGATGCTGCGCTTCTGTGTGTCTTTTCTACTGGTTTGGCACACATTTACAAAAAGATGCCTGTCTTTAATCCCATTATTTTCATTCTCTCCACCTTTTTAATCGCTGCTGTTGAAACACTGTTTTTAATGCCAGAGATCAGAATTCTTGAAGAGGAGGTTCACAGCAATTGACTGAGGGCAGGTTGTTTTAAGTAACTGTCTTGTATGCTTATGGTTCACTTATTACTCATTTAAATAGTTTCCGGCAGGTGTTCATTTTTGAAGGCATAGTCTGAAGTGCTAAATGAAATCTGGTGATTGAACAAAATTTGAAAGAATAAGGACAGGAGACTGCAGAAATTGATCTTAACAGAGCTCAACTATTCCATTTTACTAAAATAAATATTGAATTTACTTTTTCCATCATGCATTACATTCCCTTTTCTTGTGTAATCAACTCTTTCTTTTTTCAAACTATTTTTTCTCAGAGGTTAAACATGTGTCCTCCTTTGTTATCCTCTATTCTGTTTCTTTTTCCAAACAAATCGTTCTTCAAAAGAATCTGCTAGTCTTCTGCTTGTACTTCTGTTCCTTAATAATTGATATGTTTTAAAAAATTCAGTGATAAACTTTTTTGAATTCCTTGCCACAACATGTACAAACCTTAAAACCTATAAGGTAAAGGGCCCTATTCAAACTTTCTGAAAAACCTGGTATAAAGTGCAGGAGCAGGTGCTTTGAAAGGCTTTACTTGTAAAAAAAAAAAAAAAAAAAAAGAGTCAGATAATCTGTGTGCTAAGTAAGACACAAGGCACAGATAGTTGAATTAGTGTTTTGATTTACCAAAAGTGTGTTTAGGCATCACATAAATTAAATAAATCACAGTGTCAACCAAGCCAGGTGAGCATGCATTAAATATTAAAACATTTTTTATTCATTTTACTTAGCTCTTCATAGTATTTTGCATGTTTTAGATATCTCATTTATTTATAAAAGCACTATTTTTTGCCTGTTCAAGGCTCTAGCAGGAATCACTAAAGTTCCTTGAGTTGAAACCTCCCTGTTTGGAAAAGCACAATGTATGTGCATCGTGAACCTGTCCCTACAGGCACATCTACTGCCCGGAAAATGCAGCATATTAACCTACTGTGAGGAGTTTTCAGCTGGTTAAGAAATACACAGACATGATCAGTGATGCCTCTAAATAAGCTACAGAAGCATCCAAGAACACCTGGAATAAGATAAGCTATTTAATTAGTTATTTTAATGCCTGTCATTCTTACCACAAGGTTCATGTCAGAGAAGGAAAATGACAGAACCTACTGGGAGTGCCATTGTTTGAATTATCTGTGGATAAGATTAAAACTAAGTGATACCTTTGACAGTTAAAATGAAAGCAGGATAAGATTTTTGTTATGAAACTACTAATTTTGGCTGCTCTGCACAGGTCATCACATTCTTTAAACGACAGGAATTAACGGTCTACTTTGTACCAGGTTTTTGTGGGGGGTTGTCTTGCAAGCATGTAGTTGTCCATACAGTACACCCTTCTAATGCAAACACACTCATGGGTGCAGGGATGAGCTTAGGTACATTTGCTATTTACAACATTGGGTGCTTTGTTTAAAAATGATAAGTGCATCATCCTTCCACGCAACTTTGTGCATGCAGGGTATGCAGCACATGCTTTAATTAAAGATGTCTGTTGGACAGAGGTGGTCAGACAGTGCACTGACAGAGCTGAGACTTAGATGTTGGGACTTTTCACTGCAGTCGATACCAACAGGGTTCAAGAGCCTGCTAACCCCTCTAGCTATCCCCCCCCCGTTATCCAGCCAGTATCGTGCGTGACTGTAGCCTGCTGTTAAAAGGCTCAGGACCCATTAACCCATCTAATAAGGCTTCTCTGCTGCTTTGTCTGCGTGTATCCATGTATTTATTTGTCCTTGGTGTTTATGCATGTGTTTGTGTATAGGAGCTTGTGTGTAGACTTTTGACTGACCTGTTTCAGACAACTGTCCTTTAGCTAAGTGTTTCTAGGCTGATATCTAAAACCTTTGTGATTTGAGGGGAAAGAAGAGAGCAGCTCTAACATATCTGTACTGCACTGGGCTTGTCCCTTATCGTTTGGGCAAATGAGGCCATCTTTTGTTATAGATGGGTTTACCATGTGCTGGTTCAGCGTTGTTGTTGTCCTCGATTGAGTTCTTTGCAGCATGTAACTCATCCTTGCAACATGATGTACCAGATTTATAAAAGCCAAGCATTTCACCCATATCAAATACTGTCTTACTGTCTATGACTTTTACTCTTTCTCTCTTGGCATTTAAAGTTATACAGAGTCCTGTAATGAAAGTAAAGAAGTCTGCTGTGAGCCAGGCATCCAGTGTCATGAAAACATGCCTGTTCTGTGGAGACTGTTTCTCCCTGCAGGGATAACAGGGAGCTTGCAGACACCAATGCTATGTCTCTTCTATTGTGAAACCACAATTGCCACGTGGTGCCTCACCTTCTGGCAGTGCCCATTCTTAATCTCCTAAGTTTGAAAGATTCAGCTGCCAAGTGAGAGCACACTGATGTTCCTCAGGTATCAGTGTTTTCAACAAAAGGTTGGCACTGGCACTGATGTGCCAGAGGAAGTGCAACAGTGTACTTTGTTTTCATTTTGTCTGGCTTTTGTTTTGTCTGCTTTTTTTGCTTACGTTTGATGTTGCGTGGTTGGGAGTTGGTTGCCACTTGCTGAGGTACCTGGAGCCTGCCAATGGGCAGCCTGTTATCCAGCTGGGTGCCCTGTCATCTAGGGTCATGCCACCCTAGTGAGGGTGACACACCCTGCTGGAGCACATACTGCCAGGCCGGTCACATGAGGCCAGACACATGTTCTGACAGGGTGGATTATAGTGTAGGTCACGCCATTTGTTGATCCTAGTAATCTGTCATGGCGGCAATTATCATGTGGTGGAAGTATCTAAACATTTGAAAAAAAGGCGTGCTTTCAAGGCACATTGACTACTGTACAAATGGACATTTCCATGGTGTGTCATAGCGGATGCTGGTTTTTCAGGCCCTTCTATTTTCCAGGCCACAAAACGCTCAGCTAAGCATAACCATGTCACGAATGCTGTTATTTATTGAAGTCCACTTTCCTGTGAAATTGACCGGCCTTGCTCTACTACAAACTAACCATTCAAGAGTCTCAATGTCACTACTTTTAGCTGATTAGATATCCTGACAGTAAAGGTTAGAGAATGACCACAGACTCTTTAATTCAATGTGAAGTTCAGTTTTTCTGTTTGGTTGTTCAGTTCAATACGGATTTATTTACATCGAGTCTCAGTGTGTGGGGCGGAGAAGGCCTAATGTTGTCTGACTGAGCAATGCTGATACTAATGAGGAGTGAGGAAAACACTAGTGGAGCCTCTGGCGAAACAAATAGGTTCACAAGAAAGAAACTAGAGATGACAGCTCAATCCATTATTAAGGGACTGAAGTAGTCCGTTTTGAAAAGGTTCAGAAGTCAGATGTAACCTTGAAAGTCTTGAAAATTAATTTTGATGTTACAAATATCCATTAATATACTGTTGTTATAAGATTTGAAAAAAAGTTGAAATTTGAGAGAAAACCATCTTTAATGTTTAAAAAAGTGAGTTCAAATTATTCAATTCTGATGAAGTGTATGTTTCAGTGTTGTAAATCTTCAGTTGTTAAAAAATGTTCATTTGACCTTTTTACAATGTGATGTCCCTGTGGTGTGTTTCCTATTTCATAGTGTTCCATACTGTAAGGACATTTTGTTTTTGTGCGGCTCCTTTAAGCATTCGCATGCCGATATGACTTGGTTGAATTTGACTGACACAGATTGAAACTGTCAGGGTGAAGTCCTCGAGCATTTGCCAACACAAAGGTGCTTTGATCTGCATGTCGGCTCATCACTCAGCAGCATATAACCGAGAAAAACTTGTTGTGCCACTGTGATTCCCTACAGCAAAGACACACGCAGTAGCTGTAAGGCTTAGGAAAATACTGCTTTGGAACATTTTTCACAATAATAAATGATCTAAAGATGAACACAGGAATAATAGGAGGCGATAAAACCTTTCAAAATACTCAAATAAACTTATTTGTCTCATATGTTTTTATGTATACTTACTAGACTTTTTGATAAACATAAAAAAATGTAGATGACTGATACTTCACGTGCTGGTTTATACTATCATTATGCCCCTCCCCCCCCCTCTACATGCAGGTTCTACAAACTAGCTAACAGTTATGGGGTGTCTCAGGGACTCTTAATGTACCCACATTTAGCATGGTTGGGTCTTGTTAATGCCAATATTTACTTGTGTCAAGTCCTTCCTTCTTTTGAAGAAAACATTTGAAAGAACTGTAACAATTAGCACTTGACTCGCCTTTTTCATGGGAACTTAAACAGACATCTTTATAGTCACTGAATAGTTTTTAAATTTCCATCCAGTCGCGGCAGATGGCTGTTCACAGATGAGCCTGATTCTGTTGGAGGTTTCTGCCTGTTAAAAGGAACTTTTTTCCTCGACACTGTTGCAAAGTGCTTGCTCATGGTGAAATAATGTTGGGTCCCTTTAAATGATATAACAATAAGTTCAACAACAATAAGTATTGTATTGGGCTATTAAAGAATTATATCTTAAACTAAAGACAGGACCTGTCTACAGGATTGAAAAAACTGGTTACAATACTGTATGTTTATGGTGTTTCTCACTTTGACACAGTGAGATTGTACCTGACAATGGCTGCAGTGTTTGGTAATCACACTCATAATCTATACACCAGAATTTCTGTAAGCTTTGTAATAAGCCTGTGAATGCGTTCACACTGAATGTTTCACTTACTTGATATATGAATGGACTGCCTCACATACAGTTTGTTATTTTTTCTTCTTGTATCGGAACAATTGAGAGAGTTTCTGATTATGCCTGTCCTACACAACAATAGTCTCAGTACAGGATGCGTCACATTCACCTGGCAAGCTAAGCAGCCACGCCTCGACGACATTAAAGCAAAGTAAACATATGTTCGGCCTCGGGTTTTATCACTAAACGTTAATTAAAATATGGAGTGATGACAACTTATTCATCAAGAGTGATTTATGAGGTGCTAAATGGAACTTAATAAGGTTGTAAGACACTTGAGTAAACCGTCACTTAGTCTTTGATGAAGCTCACCAGGTTTCTTTAATTGTCAATTGTCAAAGTTGCTCTTGTTTTATTATTTTGGGATGAAAATAAGCTGTCAACAGGTCAGGGGTTTACAAGGTTTAGTGTAAATCTTCTTTTTATTTTACTGTGCCCCAAAATTGCATTAAAAAAATTATGATTCTTGAGCTTCTCCATGATAAAAAGATGTACCTGTCTCTGCAGCAGCGTGGTGCGTCCAATCAGCAGTACTCCCAATAATCATATATAAAGTACAGATGTTTTTCCTTTTATTGTGAAGCTGTAAAGACAACAACAGGATGTGAATGATGTTAAGGAAAAACATCTTTTAGGATTTCATAATGGGCTAGAAAAGACAAACGGCTGAATAAAAGCCAGAGACAAGAGCAAGTGAAGAACATGTGGTCTGAAAACTGAGACTGACGCACCACAGCCCTGCCTCGTGGCTGTTTTTGTGGCCTGGACAAAGGGGCTTTCAGGTTCTGTTTTTGAAGTCATTTTCTTCCTCTCTTACTTTTTCAGAGGCATAACTTGTCCATTAGGTGGTCTCATATGTGCTTACACCACAACAAACCCTCCTGCCCAGCATACTGTGGCAGGTTCAGACATCCCAGAGAGGAGGAGTGTGTGTCTGTGTGTAATATGTGTCAATGTATGTTCCTGTACTTTTGACAGTGTGAAAACTGGTCAGAGTTAGAGGTTCAAAGCCAAGGCATTTTTTTTAAATGAGCTCACTTTGGCCTCTTCCTAACCTCTTTAAGAGGCTCCTGTGGGTTAAATTTGTGATAACTGAGGTTGGAGTGTAAGTCAGTACAGAGACTCTTGGGGGGCAAGAGAAAAGATCATTCTGTTGATCCACTTTCTATAAATCTGATTGTTGTGTTGTTTCTTTTTTATAGTATAATATGTCTGATTTCTATACTGTACAACATGTGAAAAATCTTTTTAGCAACACGTTTGCCTTCGCCAACACATTTTTTTCTGACCTTATTTCATTCTAAGTAAACAGGTGAGACAAGTGTCTTAATCCTAGCTCAGTATTTCAAATAGGCCTGCAGGCAAGTTTCTTTAACAATACAACAAAACTAAAAACTACTGAAAAACAACTAAACTACAAAAAAGAAGTCCTGACACCAGTCACAGAATGCTAAGTTACTGTTTTAGCACAAGAACCACAGTGCATTCCCTCATGAATCCAATGTCCAGAATTAATTTTCTGGCCTCACTGCCCCAGGCTGGTATTCAAAAATGACCAGCCAGGATTATCACCAACCAACCATATTCATGATTATACTGTTTTCATTGAAATATGAACCTTCTTCTTTTAATAGCTAGTATATGTAAAGATTTACCACAGGTCATGTGGCAGTAGATTCTGATGTTTATTTCTTAACCTGGTTACAGTGGACGTTTCTTTCTTTGGAGGCTTAAGTTAAATTTCTTCCTACATCAAAGATGCTTACTATTCTCACACTAGAGAAATAGGAGAGAGCTAATCAGGAGCCTAGAGCGGAATCATGTTATCTCATAGTGTAAAAAACTAAGAAAATAAAAACCATATAAAACCAAGCAGAGACATATTGTTACTAGATCTTTGAGGGTTAAAATGTAAGGTCAGAAATTAATGCATTCATTTTTTTTAATCGTGTGCTATTTTGTCCTTTCAGTCGCATGGTAGGTAAGCCACAGAGCGTCTCCCTGTAGTCACAGTGATGAAAAACAACGACCTCGCTGTGCCTTTGAATGGCTCAAATGAATGACTTAAAAAAACTCCCGGACAGCTCAGTTGATGAGTCAGAAGTAATATCCACTTTGTGACATCAAACATTTGAAGACCTGGTTCTTGTACATGCAATGTACACACTATGTCCTGCAGGGAATCTGCGCTTCTGGGAGATGAGCCCAGGAGGAGGGGCCCAGTTTGAATATTGTGTTTACAAGCTGCAACAAACAATGCTACAGACTCCACCTTTAAATAAAAATGATATTTCACTTTTTTACTGTTCCCTTTAGTTGTTTCATAGACTTTTAAATCTGTGAAAAAGTTCCTTTTTTCTTGGTTAAGTTAATGTCATGAGCTTTGATCTACTGGAAGTTCCTTATTTTAGTTCAGTATAAAAGCAGGTTTGTATCCAAACAGGAAGTAAAATTACCCTTAAGACAGTTCAAAAATTCTTTCAATCTTAAAGACCCCATATTATGCTCTTTTTGGGGTTCATATATCTAATTTATGTGCCGACTAAAGTACGTTCACAATCGCTAATGTTCGAAAAAAGTGTCTGTTTTCATGAACTGACGATCGATGCAGCCCGTCTCATCTGCCTGTGTTTGCAACGCTCTGAATCCCCCCCGAGCAGGGTCCCCAGTGAAGCATGTTTGTCTCCAAGAGACGTTTAATATTTGATTTTTGGATGGTTTGTGGTACAGACATCTGTCAGTCTGTCTTTTCCCCTTTTGCCTGCATTAGACCTGTCTTTACTTGAGGAGCTCTTTGTTATCTTACTCTGACCTCTGACCCCCTCATAGCTCCTCCCACACCTCCCCTCAGGGGAAATACCTGCCTGGAAGCTCACAGCACTGAAACTAGCATGTAAAGCATCTTGCAAAAAACAAGCCAGAGGACATCAGATTTAATTTCTCAGTTTCTCTCTGTGGCTCCTTCCCTCTCTCAATATGGACAAGGTTAAATCAGCCGGGGCCATTAGGGAATTAAAGGTATTGATTAAAAGGAGAGCTGGTTGTGTAGAATGTTTGCTAATGAGAACAAGCAGAGGACTATTGTTTAGTGATTGTCTTGAGAAAGTGGAGGAGATGAAAAGTGGAGAACCAATTTAGCTCTCAGGAATGCGGGCTAACAGCCAAATGTAGATCGGCATGGTTCTGGTCAGGTACAATACATTTAAATTCATTGTTGGTTATTGTTCAGCAGCAAGTGCAAAGCTAACAGGGTGAGTTTGCAATTTTCTGGTTTTGACCAAATGTAAGTAAAACGTATTAGCTTTGTAAGAATGATTTGTAATGACAGAGAAAAGCCAATTGTAAACAGCCATCTTGTTTTTATTGCTCTGTGAGCTAATTCTTTGAGTTAGAAGCTAATGTCACCATGTTAGCATGCTCACACTGACTCCTTGAAAACATGACATTTCAGTAGGTAGTAAATGTCAGTAGGCTTCGTCAAGGTGACCATGAGTATCTACCCCCAGTTTCCTGAAAATCCATTTCTAACTGAGGTATTCCTGCTGGACCATCTCTAAAACAACATCAGATCTGCTCTGGATATTCATACTTAAAAGACAATGAATTAATTGGGTGACTCAATGAAAAGTTCAACATGGAGGTTACAGAAGACACAATCTGACAAAGACTGATCTGTTGGATAGACTGCCATTGAATGTTCTGCGTGAATTCAAGCTCCCTGAGGAAAAGTCTTTTGATTTTTGTCGTGAGCAATCCATTAATCACAGTCTTGTACTATGCTTAAAAGAAGTTAACTCAATATTTGGCAAGAAGTACAGAACACATCTTTGATTAATAACCACATGCCTTATGTCTTATTGTACTAAAAAACAAAGACTTTCATTTACAGTTCCAAGGCTGTTTAGACTCTAAGAAAACAATGAGCGTGCTTTTATGGAGCTCATTACTCTCATTGCCATCGCTTCTGCTTTTAGCTGTAAGTTCACCTCCAGTCACAACTTGTTTCTAACCATGACGATGAGTTTTACTTTGTGTTACCTACCTATATGTAGTAACTTTGCAGTTGTACGTTTTGCACACAAGTTTGCAAATGAAACGTTTGTGTTTGTTGCATGTCTTAGAATGAATTATATATAATATCTCTTGATTGAAATATGGAAAGAGTTATGCAGATGCAAATTGGACTTTTACACTCACCATTACTCATTCACATTTTGTACATTTAGCAAACTTTCGTAACACTTTCCTGGAGACTGCCGCTATTATTCACATTCAGATAACCTGGAAAACTAGGTTATCTAACACTGTCTATCACTTTGGAATTGAATGATGTTAAATGGAAGTACCCTGCTGTGCTTATCTTACACCTAGGGTGGCCACAGTATGTCTTTTCATCTTTTCTCGCTCTGCTATCAAATCCCCCGAGACCCTTCGTGACTCAGGCTGTTTGGTTTGTGAGGGGAGGCAGAGGGAGGCACAGGGGTGCATCTTGGAGGCTATTTTTTATCTTCTTCCCTTAGCATTGTTCAGCCTGGTCTCTGAGAAGGCACTAATTATTCATTTAAAGCTCCGGCTCTTCCCTCTTCTCTCTAATTAGATGGTTAGTCACTCTCCCAGGGCCCCGGGCTGGGGCATTGATCTCCTCCATCTCAATCTTGTTGTAACACAGTCCCCACCACCAAACACACACACACACACACACACACACACACACACACACACACACACACACACACACACACACACACACACACACACACACACACACACATTCACACACACACACACACACACACACACACACACACACACACACACACACACACACATAGAGAAAGAGGATAAAAGAGGACATGAAGATACAGTAAATGTGCATACACTGACACAACTTACAGAGCAGTCTCTGTCTCCCAAAGCCAGTCATTCCATGCAATAATAAGACCCTTATTGTCTGACTGTAAACTGTTCCCATCTCCAGGCTGGATAATTTATCATCTCCATAGAAAAGCAAAGTATAAACCCGACAGAAACACATAATAGCAACTCCCACCTCCTTACAAACAATACAGACTTTCCAGAAAGGGTCGTCTTCGGGGACTTTGTGGCATATTTCTCTGTTTCTCTTCTTATGTTCTAGCAGGAAAGACTAATCACAGGCTGGATGAAATGCAGCAGCTGTGTTTGTTTATGTTTATTGAATATACTGTACTACAAAAGGGGTAATAAATGGGGCTGGGACACAATGAGAGGGAGATAGAGGCAGAGAGATGAGCTGGGATAGTGGGGAGATAAAAAAAACACAGTCATGGAGCGTGCTTAAGGGCTGTTGCCCTGCTTTGTTGCACGTCACATTCCTGGGAAGGCCGTGCATGATCCAATTGGTTTGTGCATGCGTGCTGAATAGTTAACCTGCTGGCGGTTCATTAATGGGTTGGCGGGATTGTTTCCAAGAACATACCTGTGTTAAATTACTTGAAAACCTTTTAGCGCTTGAGGAATGTGCTTTTAAAGTCCTGCTTCTCCTCTCTTGACCGAACACATTTAACACCCCTTCTTAAGTGTGGATTCACTAATGACATTTTTGTCTTTGGTTAAAGTCTAATTGGATGTTGATGATGCAGTGGTGCTGCTTTAATGATTTAATTGTTTTCTTTTAATCTTAAATAACTTAAAAAAGTTTATCTTAGATATCTAACTCTAGGTAAGAAAATAATCCATGACAGAAGTCTGTGTCTATAAACGTGTTTCAAGACTAATGAAGCATAAAAAGATCAACATGTTAATCTTTATCTAATCACTACAGAAGACAATGTGATTTCAGATAAGAAAAGCAAACAGTGAAAGAAGAAGTGGGGTTAAAAAAAAGAAAGAAGCGGAAAACAGGTAGTTTCGTTTTAAAGTGTGTTTTCCTTAGAGAAGCTGTTTTGCCTAATCAGTTTGAGACACAACTGCCTACAGTAGCTGTTCTCTGCTCAAATGTTGTGAAAGACCTCTGACAGACTGTCAAAGCAGTTGCTAAAATCTTTATGATTTTATGCCATGTTTATTCTCTGACTTGTGTAAGGGATAATGTATTGTGGGAGGATAGTCGTAATGGAATGGAAATCCAACAGAGTGCCGAAGGACCCCAAGGCGAAGCGAAGGCTCTTGTCTCAACCTTAAGGGGTTCCTCTGCGTTAACAACCCAGGCATGATACGCCTGCTTATTCAACAATTTGACTCAAAATATTGATTTGGTAATGATTATGTTGTTAAAAAAAATAATATATATATATATTTCGTCTGCTAAACTTTGTTGGAATCTACAGTTAGTGCTGGGTCCATGTAGCCACTGTAAAACTGTAGCCTTCATAAAATGAGCTAAGCTAGCTGTTAATATTCACAATCAATGGAACATTTTGATGGGGAAGTACTCAAGGTGAACTGGACCAGAGACTGTATAAAACAGATGTAGTCTCAGTGACGTCACCCATTGGTTCCTGAAGAGCACTTTTGAAGCCCAACAGTGGCAGTTGCCATATTGGAAAAACAATCTTTCAGTCTCAGTTTCAATCACGTGAATTTAATATCAATAACAGTGATCTTATCATCAATTCAGTCTCACGTGTAAAAGTCTAAATTCACCTTTTTAGTTTTGTGAGAATCTGCTCTGAAATATTTGATTATTAAAAAAGCAGCTGCAGATTAATTTTACTGTCATGAATATGATTCAGAAACAATTTCTTCTGGTCTAAAAAAAAATGATAAAACAGATAACGCATACAATGACAAACAAATCAGCCAATATGATTCACATGGAAAGACTTTGATGTGCAAAAGAAGAGGCGTATTAGGAATGAAGAGAGAAGTTCTTCTGTAAAACAGACGTAGGCTACATTTCCCATGACTGCAATCATTCATTATACAAACCTCCACTGAGGCGATATCATTAAGGATCTGTGTGGGCCAAATCAGTCAGGCCCTTTAAACCAGCCTGTGAAGCTCCCACATCCAGAATTCTTCAGGCGGTTTCTTACAGCCTGTTCAGTTGTATATTCATCGAGGGAACAAAACAGGTTACAAAAACAAAATGAATTCTTTTTTATAGCCCAAATGATCAATATAAATACATATACATGTAGATGAAGAAAGAGGTAATCTAAAATATATGATTGTAGGTATTTTACAGTTTGTACAGGCTTCTGTTTCTCTTTGTGTCCCTGTCATCATGTGTCTTATAAAGTAGCATCAGGCCTGAGTTGGAGTTCATCTTTCCTACTGAAATCCTGTAGTGTTTCAGTGTTGATCATAAAACAGAGACTTTAAAGGTTCATTGTTCCAGAAGGCCTCATTTTGCCTGTCTCTCTCTCTCTCCTCTTCCTCCTCTTTAAAGCAAAAAATATGTGTCATGCTGTGCAGGGTGAGAGCGAGTGAGTGAAGTCTGGTTGTTAGGAGTACATTTGTTTTTGAAAAGAGAGACACCCAGAGTCCTATTAAAAAGAAAACACTTTCCAATTGTTTTCCTCTTTTGCTCGGCACTCTCCAGATGGCATAGAAATTTAAAACTGTAATTATGTAACCTTAATAACATGTTTGCCCCCTCAGCTCATCAACCTGCTTGCATGCTTGTTGCCAAGTGCACTTGCCAAAGCCTGCCGCACATGTTTGATGTTGTTGCTTCTTTCCCTTCGTGTTGTTCTTTTCTCTCTCTTTCTCTCTGATGTGTTATGGATCTGCGCTGTTGTTGTGTCTACTACATCAACAGAGGTGTCTCTTTCTCCCTGCCAGACAGACACATGAACTCTGTTGTTTCCTGCTGTCCGCACAACTCTTGTGTTGCCTTGTCGGAAAGGTAACTTTAACTGCTCTGTTCTGAGCTAAGACAGCAGGCCGCTTGGTTGTGAAGAGTCTGGCTGCAGTCGAGCCTTGTTTGGCTCTCTGTGTCTGTTTTTTTTACTTTGTGGGCGACTCCCCCTCCTGCTGCGATCTCCTGAGGTTTTCAGAGGTCTGGTCTGGGCTGACTGGTGTGTTTATGCACCTTGTGTTTCCTCCATTTCTCCCCTCTGGCTCATTAAAGTCTAAATTCCAGCAACGTCTTTGAAGTGTGTTAGCGCATTTTTTTCTCTTTTATTGTACACTCAGTTGCACTTGTTGCGTCTGCAAAGCAGATGTTTTAAAGAAACAATGCTTTGCTCAGGAGTTTTCATGCAAGACCAATTTGACACCTTTTTTTAAATTAATGTTATACATGAAAGGAATGTGCGCCAGTTGCACACAAACCTCCAACGCTGGGGTGTGATATGATCCCACCACCTGCTGCTCTTCAGCCAGCGCTTCACAGCCTTTGGGATGAGAAGAGGACAAAGACAGATAAATTGACTGCAGTCTGCAATCTTCTTGTCAAAGCAAAATGAAAAAGGAGCACTGCTGCCTTTAATCTGGCTGTTGAGCCCCGCAGTAGCATCCCCCTCCAAACTTAAAAGCTCTATTGAAGTGGTATAGCTGCCTGCCTTGCTCAGAGGGCGGTTGCTGGTTCTTGACCAGGTGTTTATCTCTTTTCTTCTAATCTCTCCTTCTGCACAATTCAGCAGGGGTCAAACTAGTGCATATTTAAGTGAGGGATAGAAAAGAAACTGCTGTAACAGCACTGTCATGTCTCAACCTTAAAATATGAAATATTTATTTACTGCCATGTTTAGCTTTCAGGCTGTCAGATAATCCAGTTTGTAATACAAGTGTGCACCATGGAATCCCCCTAATCATTTAAACAACTATGCATTATTAACAACTTCTTTTGAAAGCTTTGGTGTGGATATGGCTGAAAAAAAAGTTGTATTTCCCAGATTTCCTCCTGGTCTGTGGTAGTTTAAGTGTTAAGTCATCTGTCAAACACAGTTATGCTAGCAGCTAATCATGGAAGCAGCCAAAATCTCAATGGTCACTTTATGATCAGCAAACGTGAGTGAAACGCAGGCGAGAGCTGCCCTCTTTCTGCCAATCTATTTCACTTTTATCCCCCCTTCTCCCTTCCTTCATTTTTCAAATCGGTAAAATCTGAAACATGTCACACTTTTTCCCCCAAAGCCTTGTGCCACATTCTTACATAAACAGAAAGAATCTGAGGCATCTGTTGAGTTACTTTTTGTGGCAACCAAACATTTACATTTCAACCCCAAAGGCAAAGCACATGTGTGGTCTTTGTCAGGGTTACTTCAGTTCACACAGGCAGTTTTGAGTGATGCGACTCAACGATGGTGTTCTAAATATTTTAATAGAGTTGCATGCTAATCCATCCTTTTTTTTTATTTTGGAAAAATGAATTCCAAAATTGAATCATGACAGGCTTTTACAAACGGTTCAAGTGTTTTTCTGTTTTTCACTGCCAACAACTGGGAGCCAGTTGTTCACTGGCGGAGCATGCTGTCATCAGTGAAGCAGGCCGCTTTCAACTTGCACACATAAAAAAAAACATAGAGCACAAAAGTAGTGATAAAGCTCCAGAGATATTTTTTTCTAGGACAGTTTGAGTAAAACAAATCAGAGGGAGAAGCCTCTGAGTATGTTGTCAAACTTCAACAAAGCAGGGCTCTGTTGTTGGACACAAATGGACATGACATGCTGCTGGTCAATGTCTAACATTTGATCAAATATATGTCTATTTACCTTTTATCAGTGTGTCTGTGTGTGGGGGGTTTGGGTATAATGTGGTATTCTCTGGAAAATTGCTTTTGCATTCATATTTGAGTTTAACAAAACAACTTCACATTTACTTCTATTTACATATTCTGTAGAGAAATGCTGGAGTTGTATACACCAGACAGGTTTTTGGTATCGAAAGTGATCTGATTTCTGCTTTTTTTTAGAAGTCAGAGTTGTATTGTCCAATAGCATCATCAAAATTGACCCAACACAAATCAAATGAGCTATTTTGTCCTCGAAAATTCCCCATCTTTCATAACTGCATGTACGAACAACAACAGGTGTAACTATGCTGTTTTTAGTCTTTACAGTATTAAAAACTCAGCTCAAAATTTAAATATTAGATTAGTACTTTCCTCCGTTGATTTGATTTCCAGTTCCAGGTCATTCCAAGTCCACACAACCACAAGAGAATTGGATTTTGGACTGGAAGCCTCGGTCACACTTTGAACTCATATTAAAGATGATTTGTGCTTCACTTAACTTGCATTCATCATTAAAATGAATTTAAAAAATCAAAGATGTTTGGAAAAGAATGTGTTTGTTTCCTCATATCACATGCTTTTGATTTCTGCCTTCTCATTGTGTCTCAGAGTTGCACTGATAGCTATTACGGGCATAGCTTGCTCCTGTCCTCTCCTAATGAGCTCTTGTTTATCCAAAGGTCGGATGAAACTAAATCAAAATTGATCGAAGAGAAGAGAGAGATTGGGGGGGAATTTTTCATACTTGGGGTTAAAATTACTTTCACATTCTTAATTTCACTTTGTTTGTCAGATTCAGTTCAAATCATGACACTGAAATAAAACGAGAATAAGCCTGTTTGATTCTCAATGAAAACTAATCATAACAGGAACATCAACTGCAGGAGGCTTTGTTGGCACTTCCTGAAATATTACTTTTAATCTAAACACTTTAGAGTGTTGAATGACTGAGCTGGAATTAAAAGATTGCATACTATTTGATGAATACACGCTGGACTAAAGGAGGGGAGCTGATATGTCTGACTGAATATTATCTAGAAAGGTGTCAACAATCATCATCTGCTTGGTCTGTGATCCATTTGTGATTGTTGGCCTGTTTATGTCATGCATCCCCTGGTACCCCCTTACAAACGTCTGAATATTTAGTAGTTGCAACAACGGTTAAAACCAAGAGGGTATAAAACAGAAAAGGAAACTTGAGGTTTTGAAAGTTTAAGTAGATGCTGCATGTAGAGTTTATATCAGGTTAACCAAATATGTCTAAGGTAGAAAACACAAAACTTTTAAGCATGACTTTTTGCCAATGCTCTAATATCACTTTTGTATTCTCAAAGGTTCAAATAAACCTGTTTTAAAATGTTGGGCTCTGCCTTCTTCTCAATGCTGCAGTTTTTCCAATAACCTCTCAAAATGCACAATATAACACATTTTCCCTTCTCTCGATGTACAAAACTTATTCCAAAGTTTTAATGTCTCAACACCAGCAAACTCTAACACATGTAGAAAATGTTCTATCCATGATCTAATTCACGTTACTCTAACATCCGACAGAGTACATTTTCTAGATTCCAAATGTCACTCTGAGTGCCGTGACCCCTCTTCCCTCCCTCCTCGTAACTCCCCCTTGCTTTTCCTCAGAGATCCAATTGCTGGCTTGCCTGTTGGCAATTTACACTAAGACATGTATCAGGAGGCGTAAACCTCTTTAGTCTGTCACCATAGATCTTTCTTTGGGGTTGTGTCTATGAGGCACAGTGTTAATCACAAACATGATTATTAAACTCAGAGGAAGTCACGCAGCATTCCAAGTGGTCCAGAGATAACAAACCAGTGACTTCAGTAGATGAAGAAGAAATCCTAGATTAACTGTATCTACAAAGTTAAAAAAATAAAATAACAATGATGTTCCACACAGGAAATGCTAAGAATCACCGTGATACAGAATGCATCAAAGTTGTTGTGTGTATCTCATTGTTTTTTAACCTTCCTCATGTCCTCTCCTTTCGTAGTGCCTGGGAACCTTGGCTGCTTCAGAGACAGCGGTGACCCGCCCACTCTGTCCGGTACCAGCGAGACGTCCAACAAACTCACCATCCAGAACTGTATAAGCTTCTGCAGGAAGCAGAGATACAAAGTAAGATTGGAAAGTGAAGCAGACATATATATTGCATATATACTTTCACTTAGATAAAAGCTGGCAGCTTCTGTAGGAAAAAAAATATGAGAAAAACTTCTTTATCTTGGCACTCACACTGGAAAGTTTAAAGAGGATGAAAAAGAGCCCAGTCAATTGCCCGTGTCATGTCTAAAATGGACAAGAGCTGTCTCCTGCAGTAGTCAGGCTTTTATGTAAATGATCTGCATTTACGGGCAGTTTCCTGACAGTTATTACCATGATGCCCATTGCAGTCTATGCCCTCTTTATTCAGCCATCAAAGTTCCTGTTTCAAACCAACCAGCGCATGACAAATCATCACAGCAATCAAGGCTGACAGCTGGAAATGAATGGTTATTAGCCCAGTGGGCACCTCCTCCTCAATGCATTTCCCTCATCTCTGAGTCTGGCATGCCATTGTCCCAGCTCTAAACAGTGCCAGGTGTTCACTTTCTGTCTCAGTAGATCCGCTTCAGCCCCGTCTGCGCTGACAGATACTGACAGCCACCCCCCCGACCCCCCCTTCCCTCTCACTCCAGCAGATGTTACAGGAAGTGGTGGCAGATTGGCATCATCTGCCTACCCTTGGACTGTCACTGTTTGTAATGCGCATGTCGAGCGTCAGTTCTCTCGGAAGTACGGATCCCATGGGACTATTTGACAAAGAGCATGCCTGATGAGTTAGACAGCGATCAGGGGCTTGTTTGCTCCTCCAGAAGTATTCGGGTTGGTGTAACTTCATCAGATAGAATAATGCAACCAGGACATAGCTCGACACGTGTTGGCGAGAGCAGAGGCTTGATAAATTCCTTTTCCATGAGAATAGAGGCAGAGTGGGAAATGATGCAGTACCTTCAGTTGTGTGAATTCATGTAGGGCCTACGAATTGTACAATGGTGTCTTTTCTCAATAAAGGACAATAGCTCTTTTGAGAACAAGCAGCCAGTGATGGCAAGGTCACGATGTGTGAACGCTTTTGACGTTACGCATTTCTGCTCCGACGATTTCGGGAACAGTTTATAACCAGTTTGACTCAAAAGAGAGATAGGTGCTCTTTGTTTAAGGTTTATACTCTTCACCCTGAGTGCAGCGTCAGTGTTGGAAAAGAGGTTCCTAAGTAACAGAGAGGTCGTGGTTGTCCTAACACAGATTACAGCCTCTTGTCATTATGAGAAAAATAGTCACTTTAATTTGAGAAGGAGCCACGTGTAGTCAAATGTTTTTTCAATCTCAACTTGATGTAAAAAAAAAAATGGTATTAGGAACATCCTTTAAAACTACTTTTTTTGAATGTGTTGCATTTTTGAAAACAAGCGAGGAGCCATTTTGTATATTTCTTAAAAGCAGACAGAACAGCCAGTAATAGCTAAAGTTCTCAGTAGTTGTAATGTTTCCGTCTGTGTTTTCCTCTTTCGCTCACATGCAAAGTGGTTTTATAATGAATAGCATCACAGAAGGCGTCACCCAAAGTTTTTTTTGAATTGCTGTTGCAACGATTTGCATAACCCTTTTTGTGTGTTTTTTTAGCTTGCTGGCATGGAGTCAGGATATGCTTGTTTCTGTGGTAACGAAGTGGACCTGCGGGACCATGGCGAGTCTCCCAGCATGGAGTGTAACCACGTTTGCTTTGGCGACCACACCCAGCCCTGCGGCGGAGACGGCTGGGTCATCATCTTCGACAGTAAGTGTGTTAACAGATACTACTTTATCTCTGGCTCTGTGATCTCTGCCTTTAATTTTAATATTTGCCAAATAACATTAGATAATGCACTTTTACAAACACATGTTTCTGTGGTAACAACACTTTGTGCCCTTCACGGTTGGGTCTACAGTTTGTAATAACCTAAGGTAGGAACAGGTCTGTCAATCCTTTTGTCATGTTAACACCTTTAATCAAATATGTTTTGTTGTATCAGGCTCCAGTTCAGCTCCTGAAGGCACAGCTGTAAATTGACTTCCCTGTAGTACCCCTTGTTTCATACACACAGCAGTGACTGACATCTTTTCATATTACTGAAGAAACATGTATAACACTTTAAATAAGTAATTTATACCTCATTCATCAAGCTGCACTCAACACACTTCAACTTGAGGTTCTTTAAATGAAGTTTGAAAGTAAAAACAAATCTACATTATAGCTACTGCGCTAATCCAGTTATTTCTCTGTGGAGTGAAATAGACTAAACGTATTTTAGTACTAAATATATGTATATAAAGATATCTCCTTTTTTTTCTTAAATTGTGGTGCTAATGTGGTGATAATGGAAGCACTGAATTTTATGACACATTGATCAAAAACAGGGCAAGTCAGTTGATCAGTGAAAATGTGGACCAATCACAACATGGCTTATATTTTTAAACCTTCCACTAACTGTAATAAACTCAGTAATCGGCCAATTTGGTATGTCAAATTTGTGCATCTTGTTTAAGTAGCATTGAATGGTTTTACATGATATCTTGTTATCCTGTCAAGCAACCAAACCACCAAAAAAAGCCCAGTTGTCAGTTAATAAACCGAACATCCTTATTAGTCTAAGCATAACGTAAACTTGTTATCTAATCTCACTGACTATTTCCTCTTCTCTTTCATGCTCTTTCATTCAGCACGAGTAGGGGCCTGTGGTGGAAACTATTCCTCTCCATCAGACGTCATCTACTCCCCTGACTTCCCGGATAAGTACAGTGCTGGTCGTGTTTGCTACTGGACTATTCGGGTGCCAGGATCATCAGCCATCCTCTTCAACTTCACCTTCTTTGACATCTCGGATCAGACAGACATGGTGGAGCTACTAGATGGTTACACCAATCAGGTGGTGGCACGCTTCGACTGGCGCAGCCCACCACGGGAGCTGGTGAACATCACAGGCGATTTCGTCATCCTGTACTTCTACTCAGATCGCACCAACCAGGCTCAGGGATTTGCTCTTCTTTACCAAGGTAGTACACTCTTTTGAAACTGTAATAACTATGCAGTGTCACTTTGGATGTTTGGTTAGAGTTCTAGTAAACATCCTGCACTACAGTACCCCTTCAAACCATAAACATAATAATTAACGTAGCTTCTGTGATGTCAACCAATCAGTTTTTCATCTGTCTTGTTGAAGACTTGAGTTTACATCTTTGTTGTCACCATGTTGTTTTTGTAAACTAAAAGAGAACATATAACACAAACAGAAGGTAGAGCTGGAGAGGGGCGAGGTGTTGACAGACACCACTTTAAAACACATTTTTTTAAAGATTTGCTTTTGTAAAACTATGCATTCATTTCAGAGAAATGTGGATAAAGTAGGAAATCAGGGAGAGAGTGGGGAATGGCATACGGGAGAGGTGCCACAGGTGGGACATGAACCCATCTGCCTGATTGGAGGACTATAGCCTCTGTACATGGGGCACGACTAACAGCTACGCCATCAACACCCCGACAGACACCACTTAAACAAAGCTATGTTCTTTGCCTGTGCAAGCCATTGGCGTGTTAATTAGCTAAATATTGTTTCCCAGAGAATGCAATTCTATCTAGGCTTGAAACTCACTGACGTTACCTAAAAAAAGCTAAGAGAGCAAATCTGTGCTAAAACAAAAATAAGATCAAAGGCTACTAGATATCACTTAAATGTTTGGAGGACCCAGTTCTTAGACAGCTTGTACAATAACCACACAAAATGCCAAAAATATTTGCCTTAAATAAATTTCTAAAAGGCACCAACAAAAAAAAATGGCTGAGAGGTTACATTCAATGATTTATTGGTTAACTTTAAACTAAAATGACATATAAATGGGTGAGCCATATTACAATCCAACCCTCGTTCAATTTTCACATATACAGAAATTATCTATAGAGATTAAAACTGTTTTGTTTTAACCCAGCTGTCATCATGTTTAATTCTGCTGTTAAACTGAGCATTTTATATGGGGACAAATGGGGATTGACTTGCTTTTGGTGCCAGCCTCAAGTGGCCACCTCAGAAATTGCGTCTTTTGGCACTTCCATGTTGGCCTCATTTTCAGCCCCAGAGGTCATTGCTCACCTCAAACCCACCGGGAACCTCATTTGCATGGTCAGGTGTGTGCCGACTTGCTTGCTCCATGTTGGAGTTTTGCATGTTGGAGGGTTGCTGGCTCTGGTGCAACAGCCCTTTTCTCTTTTCATTTGCTAGTCAATGTCTCACAGCCCTGGGGTGATACTGCACATTTAAATAATGTTTTGTTTTTCTAGGAACTCACTTCCTTATCAAGCTGCAGCAGGCTGCTTTGCTTCTCCAGAGTGCTGCTCAGTGAGTTGCACAGCAAGTTTTATGCCACCTACATACAAAATACTGTGATGCGATGCGTCGTTCCCTCTGATTAGCATGATTCCACTGTTGAGCAGACATGAAGCTGAGCTAACCCAAGACCTTATAGCAAATTATTTCCTCATGCCAGAATAATGTGAAAAATGTGATAAGACTAAAATGTAAAAAGAAAAGCTGTCCTCTGCTGTTTCCATGTTATGCTCTCTTGCAGTCTTTGCGTCTGAATGCACCAAAAATGATTTAATAGTGTAATTTTACTGGAGGCACGAGAGAAGCACGCCTTGATATATTTCAGTTTTGGTGACTTTCAAGCTCACAGCTCGTTACACTGGGAGGCAGTCTGTCCCCACTCCTCCCTCTCTGCTTCCATATGTTATATTTCTCTGCCGCTGGCGCTACAGTAAATATGATATTCAAAGGTCAGAATTGGCTTGACCTCGGGACAGACACAAATCTTTCTACACTGCATCTCGGTTTATTGTTTTGCGTGAGGCATCATGTAGCCAAGAAATGTAATCTGAGAGGTGATATAGGAAAAGGTCAACTCATGAAATAATACCCTTTTTTTACAGACAGATGGGAGAAAATTTCGTTGCAAGTCAGATTCAGAGAGGAGAAAACAGAAACTGAAGGAGAAAGACACTAGTTAAACAGAGTATCGGCACAAAGTACATAGAATATCTGTGCTGTGGCATGCTGAGTGGGCAAAATGGTAATTTCAGGATAAACGCTCTAAGATGACAGAGATGGCAGAGCTGAGCCCGGGTTTGAAGTGTGGTATTTTGTTTGCAAATGGGGAACATGTGGGAAGTTGTTGGAACATCACAGTAAGGTTGAGTAATTTTATGAAAAGAAAAAGAAAATCCCACGCTGCTTCAAGATCTAACCACCATTCATGGAAGAGGCCTGGATTAAATACATTTAAGTCATTCTGGCTGTTTGATTAACAAAAGTGGGCCACGAGATAGGTGGAGTGTAACTTTCAGTAATTCAATTTAGCAGTGTATGAGTCCTCCTAAACAGCACAACATTTTCTAGAAAGCAACTGTTATGTGAAACCAAGTGCATGAGAGAAGTGGGGTTAGCCCTGTTACTATGGGTGATATGTTTCTCACGATGTCCACAGTGATTGGTTAGTCTGCATCAGTGAAGGTGTAAAATAAATGAATTATAAAACATTACACAGAAACAAGGGAACAACAATATGAATGGATGGATGTTTATAAATGTGTGTGTAAATGTGATAATTTTATCTACGGTTAATGTCAAACAGATAAGGGATTGAAAAAATGTTTTTTTTTCTAATTGGGCTGACTGAATCATTTTCCTCATCTTCAAAATATGCTGTTAAAATTCAATCTTGACACAAAACATGCTGAAATCCCTGTCGTAGACAAACATTCAATGATGCTTTAACAAAATATTGCAGGAGCCGAAGCACGTTTTCCATTTTCTCATCTTGATTGAACAAAATTGCTCGTTTTTTTATTTTCTTTGCCTGCTCGGGGACTCAAGGGAAGTGCAACCAACTGCCTTTACAAGTGTCCTAGTACGAACCAGTCTGCCAGCTGATAATGGAAACCCTTGTTATTAGGGATGTAACGATTCACTCACCTCCCGATACGATACGATTCACGATACTGGGTTCACGATACGATTCTTTCACGATTTATTTTACAAAATGAGACTGAAGAAAAATTATAACTAAAAAAGATTCCTTTAATTTTTTCATGAAAGCACTAATGCACCTCGTAATCTTTGGCTCTTACACTCGTTTGGGTGAGCGGGGCTACAAATCTGTTTGTTAGTATAGTTTGGCTTCACAGCTGCCATAGTAACGCCTGCTTGTTACAACCAACCGCCTCTGCTCTACAGCTGCTGACACTCATCACATGCAGGGTCCCAAATTAACTTTTTTACTTTTTGAATGAAAGAATTCACTGGTCAAACATATTTTTTAACAGCAGAAATAACAAATAGGGTTTTTGTGTCACATACACATCTGTTACAGTACATTTAATTGAGAAGGCATTATGTTCTGTTGAATCAATCACAGATTTAAGTCACAGATTCAATCATTTTATCAGATCAGGGAATTGAGAAATTAAAAAATATATTTGCTGGCCTTTATTTTTTAAATAGGTATACCCAGACCTGCTCCCCTCTGAACCCCCCTGCATTACAACATTACAGACTAAAAACTAAAATCCTTCAGAGAATAATACATTATTATTCCACAAAACAAGTGTTCTCTTGATTTAGCTTTGACATTATTAGACACTTATACAATATAATCAGCCTGTTCATTATTAGACGTGTGTGTATCTCTGACTGCTCCTGCTGCGCGTGCATTTAGCGCGCACTATATCTGCAGTGTTTATAACGCAGCGCTGTTTCACAGAGTCTGAGTGGAGACGTTCACAGACTGAGACTACAGCAGGCTGTGAGAGGACGTTGCTATCGTTATGTTAGCTGCAGACGAGTGAACGGAGAAAAGTCGAACCGGCCGTTTGACCGGATCACATGTTCCCGACTCGGTCCGTACGGATCACTGATCAACTGTAGGCTACGTGCTGATGCACTTTAAGTTAAAAGGGGCGCGCGCGCGCTGTGTGTGTGTGTGTATGTGTGTGCGCGCGTTTGCGCTGAAATTGGTGTGTCTCAGGCAGCGTGCTCCGCGATGCTCTCAGTCATGACAGCAGAGAGAGGAGCAGGGAAAGCCGGCTGCAGCTAAATAAAACGTGCTTAATACTCATAGCATAGTTTTTATGACTTTCTGGTCAAATATTTACGCGCCCTGTGGCAGATAACCCTCTGAAATGTACTCAACAAACGGAAAATCTACCCGCATTTGGCGCTTGGCGGGTGTGGATTTCGGACCCTGTTACTGCGATTCATTTTTCAGAGAATCGATGTGAACCTTGACAGCTTTGAATCGATTTTTAACTGCCTCACGATTAATCTTTACATCCCTACTTGTTATATCACCTTAACACCTGCAGATAACAAAAACATTGTAAATACGAAGGTGGCCAAAAAGGTGCTTTGAGTTCTAGTCATTTGTCTTTGTACATTTTCACAAGGAGCAGGATGGGGATTAATCTCAGTGGGAATCCAGTCTTCTAAATGATGACACTGCAAGATACCAAGTCTTTGTAAAATCGTATTGACTGTGACTAACATGATGTTCGATTTAAGAGGATGTATGGTCTTTTTAATTGCTTTTGGACTGCCTTCAGCAAATATATTTTTTGACAAGAAACACAGGAATCTAATAGAAAGGACTGACATGTGCCAATTTTTTAGGAGGCTCTCCAACAATATTTCATTTTGCATTAGGGTTGTTTTGTTGATATTTCCCAAAATATATGGTTATGAAAATAACTATTTTGGATCACAGTTATCTTAATTATTTCTGCTTCATGCCCACCTGTCACAACTGAAAGAGACAAAAAGTTCTCTATTCTCTGTCAGATGAGGCAAATTAGAGAAGCATATATATGAATTGTTGATATCTGTTCAATCCCATACTGGAAAGAAAGACGATAATCAGTAACTCATACGAAATAACATAGATATCAGCGTGACGCATTCCACGGTTTGTTCTTTAGGAGCAGAGTTTCAGGAGGAGTAGGAAAAATAACTCACACATTTGTTGAGGAGAAGTAAATGAAAGGCAGAGAAGATCTTATTTAGGATGTTGCTTCCTCTGAAAACACATAAATAAGTTTAAAGAGTGCACGCTCTCTGGCATTGCAGTTTTATGAAGCAAACTCGGCCCATCTGGTTCTGTGAGCGGCTTAAAACAAACAGAATTTATTGCAAACACTTCTTGAATCATGACTGAGGCAGACAGAAAAGCTTTCAACACAACATGTTTACAGCATGCTTGAGTGTTTTTACAAAGTAGTTCTGTTTCTTAAAAAACGCTGTGAGTATTAAATATTGGCTCGTGACTCTGTATATACTTTCAACAACATGATCAACATGATATATCTTATTACTTCATACTTGCTGCCACAGCCCATTTGACCATTTTACCCAGGGGAATAATTAAAGGGGCGTTAAGTGATGTGTGTACTCAACTAGTAGAATTTACAACAACATGGTTGACCTTTTGCAATGACACAGAGGACAGACAAATCACCACTCCTCTCCAGCAGCGCTGTGAAAGACCACTTAATTCAGAAATAGTCCCTATTACAAGAGGTGATTTTAAAAGGAACATGGCTGTATTCCTATAAGGGCAAATATGGCTAAAATGTATATTAACAAGATAATATATATATATTTATATAATGATTATAATGCAACAAATATCAGCATACTGGTTGATGTTTTCTTAATTCTTTAATTTTTTATTTTTTTAAACAAAAAACAAAAATTGTGACTACAGATTAAACAAAAACAGAGAACTGGCTAAATACTCAGAGCCAGACAGAGAACAAATATAAAACAGTGTGAAACAGAAGCTAAAACTTATCACAGCACTGTAAAAATATTAAATATTAAATAATGACAATCAGTATAACTATTGCAACATAATGATATTTTAATTTTGTTTCAGGTGAAGTCTTCTATAGCAGCAGTAAATAAGTGCTATAGTAATAATAAAACAAATAACAAATATATGGATTTGTTAGCAGTGAAATAAACAATTGTGAAATAAATTGTTCATAATTGATTTTTTACCAGTTTCTGATTTTGTGGTAAGGGGTCCTTGCATGTAAAAGCAGATTGAAGGAAGAATGTGCAACTGTTTGATCCAGTAGATATCGCCCTCGAGCACCAGCATTAAACCAAAACAAACTGCTGTTTGGCGACACCTGCGCTGTTCTGAATCCTCCGCTCTCCTCCAGCGGCACACCTCCATAAATTGACACGAAATGATCGTGATCTTAACACACTTATGTCACATCCAAATAAGCAGTGAGTAGGCTATTTTATTCATCTTTTCTCGGGTCCTTGACTAAAACAGCTTTATACGCAAGGCCTTCCCGTCAATGTGAACATGATGTAAACACGGCTCCGACAACAGTACAGCTGGCAGGACTCAGGCTTCTCGCTCATTATAGACAGTCATGACTCAGAGGGACATTTACAGAGGATATATACTTGATTTCTGCTGTATTTATGTGTAAAATGTTGCACATTCTTCCTTTAACTTGTGTTTACAGCATGTTTTCAGTTCCTCCCACAATGTAAAGAAAAAAATATAACTTTAATTAGAGGAGTAAGTTAATTAAAGGGTATTGGGATGTTTAAAAAGGCCCCATGTCAAGATTTTTTGCTTCTCCTGACAAAATAATCATCCTCTTCTTTTGCTTTAAAGCACCTTAATAATGTAAGAAACAACATTCAGCGGTCTAAATCAGTTCTTAATTTTTGTATCCCCAGCAATGATGAGCCAAGATAGCCGAACAATGGAGGCTGAGGGAGAGGGGGAGGAGGACGGAGAGGATGTCTCCAGCACGGCGGGGCCTCAACTAGCTGGCAGTGTCACAGAGAGATCCAACAGCACCTCCAACGGACGCTCCTCCCAGATACTCTACGTGATCACGTCCAGCCCCGGTAAACCGGAGCACAACATGCCAGGTCAGTGGGCTGGACACGGCGAGACCAACGGCCACAGCGCTAGTATGTTAACACCCACGATATACTGTACCTCTTCTTACCTTTACAGGCTGGCAGGTTTCTTGGCTTTAGCTCCCATTAAGCATGGCCTGATTTTTCAAAAAAGTTTCAAAGTCTTAGATTCATGAGAGGCTTCTGGAGGTTTTGGCCCACAGTGACTTCCTGTGATCATGAGACACTTGTTTTTTCCCTGTTAGTGACTCATAACTGAAGTTACTTTGGGTCTCCCTGCTGATCACAATAAGGCCTCTTGTCAGAGCTACGCATGTGGACTGACGTATTCTGTTCCTTTTTTTTTTTACTCTTCTGTGTATTATTTCTTCCAAACTCTGAATGCTCTGTCTCAAAAGGCTATCAGATGTTTTTCTCAACCTGAAGTGAGCAGATGTGAAGTGATAAAGCATCCCCATTTCTTGACAATTTGCTGGCTGCTAACGCTGCCAACAGGTGTGCTAGCAGTGCTTTAATAATTCTTCACTTGCTAATCCTCTCAGTCTGCTTCAGTTTGTTTCAATAAACATGATTTGATATCTTATGTCTTGTTATTGTGTGGTTTCCTCTCTGCAGTGTGGACCATTTACGCTCTGGCTGCTCTCCTCATACTGACAGTCATAGCCATGGTGGCGAAGCTGCTGCTGCATATCACAGTCAAGTAAGTATGAGGATATTTCAAGTGTGTGGGATCCCAGTGTGTCCCAAAAAAAGTTTAAAATTAGTTCAAAGCGCCTTCTATTTTAGAGAAGATTGAATGTAATAAGCTTCATATCAGTGGGAAGTTAATAGAGTCTTTAAAAGCATCCTCAGGTGTAATTCACCATTTTTATATTGTGGCCATTTTGATGACTTTACACTCATGGTGGGAAGTTGAAATCCTGCTACAACGTCACTGTGTTCCAGGTTACAAGTCATTTAACAGGATATCTGAGTAATTATTATCATTTCCCCGATTTCCCATCAGCACTTTAAAGACAATATCCTAAATATATCCTGCTGCTTTCTCACATCTGCTCACCCCGACTTCATGCAGAAAATTTAGAAGGTGGCTGGCAGGAAAAATTCAATGTAAAGTGGGAGTGAAAAATTCAGGTGTTTGCAGTTTGCAGCTCACTCCTAAAACGTAAAGAAGTGACCTACAAATAACTAGCTAACAGTAAAGTAAGCTCAGAATTGGCTAACTGTAGTGGGTTAACACATATGATGATTTTCCTTGGATTATGGCCTAATGTTCCTCTACATTTCTACTATCCATTATCCATTTACTGTCATTTAAGAAAACAGTAACATGAATTGTAATTGTCAGATTTTCAATTTTCATACAACTCGCAAACTGTGACTCAGCAGGTCAACATTTATATCAGCATATTAGCTTGAGAGGAAAATGGTTGCATTGTGAATATGGTAAATGTCCTCAAGTTTGTACGCACTATAAAACAAGCATGGGCAAATGCAACATAGAGATGCACATTTCTAACTTCTTTCTTTTTCACACTCCATTATTCTCGGTCTCCTCTCTCCTATTTCACTATTTTCTCTGTCCTTCTCTCTCTACTTCTCTGCTTCTTCTTCTTTTTCTCATTTTCACTCGCAGATCCCCAAACATCCCAGCAGTTAGCAGTTCAGACAGCTGCAGCCAGAGCACAGCATCTTCAGAGCCTTGGATAATTCTTTACCGACCCTCCACCATCTCCCTGTTCAAGAAGAAGCTAAAGAACCACCACGGAGACCTCAGCCCCCTGGTGGGCAACTAGCGCCACTGCTACTCTCCACAGTCAACCAAACCCTACCGCCACCCCGCAACTACTCTGTACAAGGGCCGTCAGATGCCAGGCCCTCAGACAATCAAACTCTATGAGGTGCTATGCTAACAAGCCAAGAACTGAGTGGCTGAATGACAACTGACTGAGTGACTGCTACTAAATGGCCTGTGGGCCGAAGTGGCAGCACCTTCCACCCTGCTCTGCAACGAAGAGGAGGGGGACAAGCAGGGCTGTCAGAGAACTCATTGTGGGAGAGGAGAGCAAAGAGGTGAATGGAGGAAGATCATCAGCTCTGACAAAGATTCAAGGACGCTCTTATCATGCGGGGAGCTTTGCTTGTTCAGCCAGGGTCCATTTCCATCACCCACTGATGTCCCTCACACTCAGCATACCTCCAAAAAACCCTTCAAGACTGCAGGCTCACCAGTGGAAACACAGCAAGGCCAGGTGCAGATAACAGCGGACTTCACTGTCTGTGTTTGAGTTTAGAAAATAGAAAGGTTTGCCTCTTTCTGGTGCATCACAGTCACTGGTAACTAAATCTTCACTATATTGAGGAGAGGATCAAAAAATTGAGTCTTGATACACACACATATATACATTTTTTATAACTCTTTAAACTGCCTCATATGGATGATGAACATTTGCAGCCTAAAACCAGAATCCTCCCATCCAAAGAGTTGTGTATGTATTTGTCTTTAAGATTCCATATGCAACGTTTCTTTTTGTGTTGTTTCACATGACAGCTATAGCTTTCTAAGGAGAGGGCATCAGGATTTGGAAACATCATGTGATGGTAGATCTCACAGCACTTTGGGGATGAATTACTCAACGTAAAATAAAAAAAGACAAGACAAGAGACAACGTGCTCACCCACTTGTTCACTCAGCGCTCATGTGGATTTGGGTGGAGGGAAGAAGTAACGTTGTTCACTCGGGGGGGTTGGGTGGTGCAGTTTGCAGACAAACTGCCATTTAGGGAGGCTTGGGAAGATCTGAGGGCTTTTTCTGCTCAGTTGTGGGCGGGAGTCTTTCCGGTTTGATGGTGTTCAAGTGCCTTAAGGATCTCCTCTTTGCTTGTCTCAGATTCCTAACATCTGTGTCTTTCATGAAGCAGACTGGGGTCCCTCGCAGGAGTCTGCACTTCTTTAGAATCAGTGTGTATGATAAGAAATTTCATTCCTGAAAAAAAGATTTCCACAGCTGAATGTTAGGTAGAAATAATGCCACATCTTGTACAGTGATGGAAAGCATTTATTACGAGTTCTTTTTAAACATTGTACACTCAACTGAACTGGATCTTTTTACTTTTTTTGTTACAGGGTGGACATTAGATGATTCATTTTAGTGCCAAAATCAGCACATGGCTTTTTGGAAAAGAGCTCTTCGTGTAGTAACGGACAGCGCTTTAAATATGTTTGTTTTTAGAATTGTGTGTGTGCTCCTATGTGTAGTCTTGGACATTTATTGAACATATTGTTCACATTAAGTTGTCTTTTGATCACAAGGGAGGGGTGAATATTATTGTATATTATGTAATTCAGTGTGGTGATGATATTTATGTCCTCTTTTTCATTTTGTGTCCCAGCAAAGCATTTGAGAGATCCGTCAAAATGCTTTCATCAACTAAGCTCAACAGTTTAATACAATTTTGCCTCTCTATAAGACAGCAATATACCGCCTAAATTCAATGAGACACTGCAGGCCTGGAAGCTTTAACATGTCACCTTGATTTCAGGCCAAAAGGTTGAACGGAAAAAAATAAACCAAGACAGATTTATAAACGGGAGTCAGTGGTGCTATGCTCAACCTGACAGCAGGTTTGCAGCTGTGATGGTTTTCCTGTGCATTGCTGTGGCATTCAAACAACTTGTGAAAGGTCAAACTCTCCTGGTCCACCATGGGCATAGCAAGTGGCTCTTCCTGCTGTGGGATTGGATGTTAGAGGAGTGTTCTACATCAAAAACTCTTTAATAATTGACATCATAAATAAAGAAATGTCAATGCACTTAAATGTAATTCTACTTACAAGATGAAACAGAACTTATTCACTTTTGCATTTAGTTTCAGTGGAAAGAAGAAGCTAGTTTGTAATTTTTTGCAGCAACCTGAGCACTTGAGACTAAAGGTTATGTTTTGGATATGATGCGGCCTCACAGAGACTTTCAAGCAAACGGATGTCGTCATTCAAAAATCCCAGAAAAACACAATCACAAGCAAATAAATTTAATTTCAAAATTAGACGTTGATAAAAATGTGACTCTGTGCTGTACGTGTGCCCCTCAACTGTAACTTGTGCTAATTATTGCAAGACAACAGCACATGCCCCTGGGTCTGTGATGTGCAGAGCAGCCCATGCGTATAGAGACAGAGCAGAGGGGTGAAAAGAGAACCTAGATGTGAGAGCGATGGCAAATTAATGTGTGCCTAAACCAAACACAAGCTAATGAAGTCTGACAGGTTCAATCTAACAAGGGCATGTTTGTTTGGACAGCAGGGTGAATTATGCAAACTTACATTCTATGTCCCATCAGGAAGTCAATCAGAAAAGTCTACACTATCTCCTGAGCTGTGGAAACAGTCTCAAACCCCAACCTGGAGTTGATTTAGTGCTCTATGACATGAAAACAACAACCAGAAGCCCTGTGGGAAATGATCTGGAGGGGTGAAAACTATTTTTTTCTTTCATGAAATTGTAAATAGCAACATAGTGAAATGTTTAATTTATACAGTAAATTATTGTTATTTTGTATGTGAATGGGATATAATCTATCTTTTGTATAAGTGAAGTATCTTTGTAGTTTATTTAATGTGTCCTGGTTGCAAAATAAACACTGTATGCATGTTTCTTAATCTCGTGTTGTGCTTGTTCTTGAGTTTTATTCCTTCCATTTATTAAACTCCATTTATTACTCAATGGCACACGATATGACGTACCTAAAAGGCTGGAAAGCATATGGGCCATAAAATCCCCAAATCCAGATCAAACTAATCCTGTATAGTTTTCTCATGTGAAACTCCTTTTTCATGTGAGAAAAGGGGATTCAGGTTTTAGTGCATGGTGGGACATCTGCACCCCCTCAACTTTTTTTTTTCTTTCTGCTGAGCTAAATACTTATCAGATATGTGAAATGACTCCCAGACTGTTTGGAGATGCACACACACGGAGTGAAGATTTGGACGGCCATGTGTAACCTATTGGTTCCCCTCTGGGATGAGGTCAAGCATGCAGCCTTCACATTTTAGAGAGAAACAGCAGGAGTTGAGCTTTACAACTGGAACACCATGAGAAAACAAACAAACAGGGAAGGACTTGTAATAAGCTGGAACACTCGGGATGTATGCAGTGATGATTTCCTAATTTATGAAAGGTGTTTCTGTGTTGCTTTCATCTTGTGCTCACTCTGAAACAGTTTACAGGCTGTTTTTTGTCTTTCTTAGAAACTGCAGCAGTGTGTGCTTGCTATTTGTTGGCAGGACGGCTTGATCTCCATGGAGAAGCAAAATAATCCTCTAAAATGTTTGCAAGTACTTCATAAACACACTCAGACAGATGTGCATTTGCTATAAGGAGGTTTACTGGTACCACTACCCTCATAAAGCATTGATACATGTTTTACAATTAGGTTCTAGACACTTTATATGTCACTAGTAAACTATTATGTAGAACAGTCTTCTTTCATTGATGCAGACTATTTGCCTAGATACTGCTTACTGCTAATTTATATTACAATCGTGAATAATGACCAAAGAGAGCCTTACTGTAAAGTGTTAAACCCCAACTTTATAATAGGGCTCAGTCGCGTAGTGGTTGGTGCGGGCCCCAAGTACGGAGGCTGTAGTCCTCAGGGCGGGCGGCCCGG
Source organism: Tautogolabrus adspersus (assembly GCA_020745685.1). Lineage (NCBI taxonomy): Eukaryota > Metazoa > Chordata > Actinopteri > Labriformes > Labridae > Tautogolabrus > Tautogolabrus adspersus. The sequence continues at coordinate 22,556,941 of CM036534.1, forward strand.
GTTTGAAACAGACCTCTGGCTCCTTTCCCCACTCTCTCTCTCCCTTATTTCCAACTCTATCCCCTGTCCTATATCTACAATAAAAGCCCCATGAAAAAAAATAAAATAATTAACCATACCATCCTTAATAAAAATGAATCATCATAATAAACCACGGTAGTATCTGCTTTGCATTTCATAGGTCTTATCAACATCAGTGGTAATAATAAAGAAAGCTGCTAGCTTACTGAAAATGTCAAAGTAAACCATATTGATTAAGGGAAGCTTATGTAATTATTTCATATGCAAAAATGTGTCCTGGTGAATAAAACCTTTTTACCATTAGGATGATACAGTGTACAGGTATAGGGACCGTGCATATTCAGAGACATTCGTCAAGTGCACGTTTAGCCATTTGAGCTCATTTTCAGCATCACATTTGCTAACAGTTGTTAAATGCTACTAACTTGTTAATGAATTTCAAATGAATTCCCATACGGACTGACTGAAAGGTAAGATAAGTATTTAATGACATCAAAGGTCGCTGTTGCCTCTTTTACCTTATATTATAGAACAGCTTATTAATGATATATAAAGTATAAATAACTAAATGGATGAACTAACTATAAGCTGTTTATGAAACCTTCTTTTGTAAATTAACTGTTGTTTCCTTAAAAAACCAAATACTGATTCATGAGACCATCTAATGCTTCTGACTGAACCACATTTTACATCAAAACCCTTTTTTCAAAACGTGTTTCATCATATAATAATACTGAAGGAACATCACAATTATATTACACAAGAGATCAGTAAAAAATAAAAAGGCCTTATTGTGGAAGGGCTCAGGTTTTTTTGTCCATTTTCCCCATTCACTGAAGAATATTAAAATAAATGTTGTTTATGAACACAGTAACACAACTTGTTTCCTAATAGTACGATGGCTCTCTGGACTGAATACATATGTGATACAGATTTGGTAATCTAATAAGAACCAAAACTGTATACTGTATGCACTGTATACTATCCAAGTGAAAACCAAATTCAAGCATGTTGTTTCTACTATCACATTAAAATACTCATAAAGAAACTAATGAGTTTTTTCTCTGTTGTGTTTACATTTCACACAACTCGTGATTTACTCAATGTTCACTTTAGGTACCTTTCTATTAAAGCAGCACAAAAGACATATGCTTTCAGTTATTTCATACATAAAGGACTGTCAGTTTGATCTGCCTCTTCTCTCACCTGATTACAAGGAAGAGATTTTTTTCTGCTGCTGCAGGGGAAGCAGAGTATTCAAAAGATAAATCAGGATCACCTCATCCAGCCACGCCTTTCTGTTATTTACAGCAAGTCTGCCACTGAGAAACTAAGTGCTGCACAAGGCAATATAACACACCATATTCTGCCAAAATTCACACCACTTCAATACCCAGAAGAATGCAAACCACAAGATTATTTTTTCTTCGACAACAACAAAAAATACTTCTCTACATCGTAAACACTTTGACTTCACAAATTCTTATGTGATACTTAACATGCACTAAGATTACTGAAGGCAGTTTTGCAGCCACACATTCACAAAGATAAACTTCTTTCTCACAGAGAAATATTTGAATTTTGGTTGACAGAAAACTTTTGACCAGAAATCAGTGAATTATTTATCACACTTTAAACAAACCGTTGATCAAAAATACTAACCCTCAACTGAATCTGAAAAGAATTTATAGAAAAGAGAAACACTGATATTGCAAAAAGAAGCTTCCCTCCCTTTACATCCCATTTGAACATTTTTTATTCAAGTATTTCAAAATAAATTTGTATGCATATCGAGAAATCTTTACACTCTTAATCACCAATTTCTTTAAAACAGCTAAACAAAACAAAGGTCAGGGGGCCTTTGAGAGATTCCTGACAGACGACACAGTCAGAAATTGAAATTGCCATCAGAATGACAAAGTACATGAACACTTGATGCATAGCTCAGTGCACGATATTTGATATGATTTTTGTAAAATGTTTTTTTCTACCTTAGTGACTGTTAATATTTACAGTACATATGATATATTATTTGGTAAAGCAGATAAATTAGCTCGATCTACTGTCAGAGATAAACACATCCCAGGACATGAAACTACAGACAGTGTTGTCAGTGATCCTCTTACACCCTCTACTGGTGACATATTGTTTGAGCACATGTCCTCAAGTACCCCAATAACAATGCTTAGTACAACCAAGGTATATTTCCATGCTAACTCAAATATGTTTTGTTTGTCAAAAAGAAGCTGATACATACTTAAAAATGTTTAATGCACGTTTTAATTCAACTGTTGAGTACAAATTGTATCATTTTCCAGCTGAGGTTTTATCTGACCCTCTTCAAAGGTTCACAGACTGATATCGAATCTTTGTAGCTTTCTACACACCCTCCCATTGACTCTAAATGTTATTTTTCTCTCAGTAGCAATTGTGCAAATGTAACATTAATCCTTAGCTAGACTTGGAGCTGTATCATCATTCCCCTGGGTTCCTGTAAAAAAAAGCCTTGGCCTGTAGTTCCCCCTCTAGTCAACCTTCCCATAACCAAGAAAAGTGGAGTGATGTAAACTGATCCCTCTGAACCCCAGTCGACCAGTAATAGAGGCAACAATAGGACAATACATGGAAGTGTCTGGTTACTGTCAGAATGAGAAAGTGAGAAGAATGGAAGACAATACCTGCCACTTTCTGCACTCAGGGTACTGAAGTCAGGTGGATTAGGAGAGAAGAACATTTAAGAAAGAAAAGGGAGCTAGTCTCCCTTGATGGATTTGAAAAAGATTTGTGTGAACAAGGTTTACTGGCTGTGCAGGAACTTGTCTGATTTGATCCGCTTCACTCTGCAACATTGCCTGTGACCCTGGTGCAATTAAAGCACTCTCATGCCCTTCAGTGTTTTTTGAGTGCATGCATTGGCCTGTATAATGCTGCAGATTTCCCTTTATTATTGTAGCATTATGCTGCTGAAAGCTGTTTATATACACACTTTCATGTCTGTCTTCATGAAAGATGATTATAGGACTGAAAATAACCAAGAACCATTTGATAATTGTTTTACCATTGAAGTCATTAACCATGCAAAAATGTCCAGCATCTCTAACGTGAGGTTTTGCAGCTTTTAACATGGTTGGCATTTATGTATACAGTCTTTGCACTTTTAAGTATGACACTGAACTTTAAATTCCCTCCTAAATGTATGTATTTGAGATAGACGTTACTACATTAATTTCATGTAACAAGTTAGCTTATTTCTTGGGAAAATGGTGAAATGATAAAACATAGCTGCAGCCCTGAGTATCATTATAATAACCTATAATAACTTATTATTTAACTTGCTATAAGAATGCCAAAGTTCTTTTTCCAGGTAAATGTCACAGTGAATTAATCAATTAGCACTTATTCTTAAATATAAAAGGGTTACTTTAAATGTACATGTAATTCCAAACATTGGTCATAAATCATAAATCTTTTAATAAATCCTACTATATTTTACTAAAGCAAAAATAAATTATATAACTGAACTAAACGTTACCTTTAGGGATATAACATTTATATAGTTATTTAAGACTGCAATACTTTAAGCTAATGTTAGGTGTACTTTGCAACCTAACAATACATTATGTTTGGTAGTAAGTCCTCCGAATAACTGCAAAATAAATTAAATACTATATCGATGCAAAGTTCCAAGTATTCAAAAATCTATCAGGTTTTTTGAACACATTGTTGAGGTGGGTCCAGTTTTGTCATAGGCAAATAAAATGTTCCTGAACGAAACGGAAATTTGTGTTGAAAATCTCACAAGCTCCAAAGTATCAACTATTAAAAATAAAAAATAACATAAATACAACTGTCGCCTGTGAGTGACGTTGTGTCGTCGCATAGTTGTATAATCAGGCAACATGGCCGCGTCCATGAGATTGCTGGTCCGGAGGGCGATCCGTCTTTCTCACAGAAACATTAACGTAACCACTGCGGGGGTTTTAGGTCGTTCAGGCTGCTGTTGGGGACCGTCGACCTGCCGCTGTTTTAGCGATGCAGCCGGAGACAGAAGTACGCACTTTGGTTTCGAAACGGTGCCAGAGACAGAAAAGGCGAAGAGAGGTGAGCTAACACTGCAGAGCTAGAGGCGTCCTACTCTATGGGCTCGAGCAACACTTCATTCAAAAAAACCTTTGTTTAAAAGTTTACTGCATCTTAGCCAAAAGATCACGACCTGAGGCATCGCTTTGACATATTATGATGATCATGAGCATTTGCTGAACCGTTCGGCGAGTTATTAGTCTTAAAGATTATATCCTAACCATTGCAATATATGTTTGAGAGGGAAATGCCAAAACATGTGATCTCCGATGTTCTCTGTGTACCCCAAATAAATGCCATCAAGTGGGTGTTCATTTCATAAGATATTGCCTCTACTGTCGTTTGATAGGTGAGCGGAAAACATTAAACATTCTCAACTCGTTCAGGGAGTCTGTTGGCATTACAGAAAACATGACGCGTAGTGACTACAATATGAATACTGCACACTTTCTGTACTGTCCTGATATTTTCCGGAATTTAAAATATTTAAATTTACATTTTTGTTGCAATAAAAGTTATGACTGTAACGACTTATTGTAGGAATATAAATGTGTGTCTTCCAAATAAAGACCATAGCTCTATATTCAAATTGAATGTGTGTGTGTGTGTGTACACGTGTGAAGGAAACAAACATGTTTGTTCCCAAATTGGTTCTTGATCAATTTTAATAAAAGCCTTAGAACAGTAAGCTAAACGAGAATTAACATAAAATGTACACAAATTAATCAAAAACATCTTATGAATACATTTCTGAAACATGGTGCATATAACCCGCTGTGCCCCAGAGCTGTTATCTGTTATCCGAGCTGTCTGAGTTGAATTGAGTGTATAAAACAGAGTTTAACAAAAAACATTATTGTGATTTTTTAGTGTATAAGGTGTTTGAGAATGTGGCACAGAAATATGACGTCATGAATGATGCCATGAGCCTGGGGATTCATCGCTTGTGGAAGGACATGCTGCTGCATGTCATGCATCCGCAGCCAGGGGTGCGGCTCCTTGATGTTGCAGGAGGAACAGGTAAGATAACATTTTGTGAACATCTCTAAAGTATGAAACTGAAAAACCTCTAGCTTGTGCCATACTCCTGTCTTATCTGTGATGATGCACCTCTGCAGGTGACATTGCCTTCCGTTTCCTGGAGTATGTTCGCTCTCAGCAAGAGCTGCAGAGGAGAAGAGCGACACGTTCCATGCAGACGCCTTCATGGCAGGATATTTCTGATAACTATTCCACTGAGAATGGGTATGAGTCCAAGGAATCCCGTGCTGTGGTTTGTGACATCAACAAAGAGATGCTGAAAGTGGGCAAGCAGAAAGCAGACAGCATGGGGATGGGCACTGGTAAGTTTTTTCCTCAACTGGGAGATCCTTATGAGCAAAAATCCAGTAGACAAGAGAGCCAGGATAAACAATTATGAATGCTTTTACATAGAAACACATTTTGCATGATTTGTTCTAAAAAAACACGGGATGCTGTAGCATGTTATCCAGGTAACTGATCCCTGTCTGCAAGGCTAGTTATTTTTTTAAAGCAGTGAAGGCCTTAAAACATTTTAATTAACTAATTTTGTCAGTTGAGGAGAAACTAAGTCTGAAGTGTCATACTTAGGGACACATCTAAAAGTGTAAACTAAAGAATGAAAAGTTGTGTTCATGGACCCTGATCCTCTGCGTGTCTTTGTGTATTGATGTGTGACAGATCTGTCGTGGGTGGTTGGGGATGCCGAGGAGCTGCCTTTTGATGATGATCAATTTGATATTTATACCATCGCTTTTGGAATACGAAACGTCACGCATATAGAACAGGTAAGTGACCCTTCTTTTAATACAATTCATTCACAAATAATCCCTTAAAAAAAAAAACACACTTCTGCCACAGTGATGTCAGCCTGTTAGAGGAATAGAGTTAACAATCCTGTGGCATTTTTTTAAGAGCCTGAGCAGCTGCTCACTTCTAGACAACAGTTCTTTTTAAAACTTTTTTTTACTGTGCTCTGTTTGCCAGATTTTGTGCTTAAGTCTTTTAGTATATAAAAAAAAAAAGACACTGAATGAAATTTAGGATTTATGTTTGAAGACTGGATGCCGGTTCCTAATTGGAGTTAAAGCTTACAGTGCAGATATTCAGATCAAAACATTGCTCTTTTCAGACACACGTCCTTCATCCCTCAGCCCTGCCCCTCCCTCACTAGCAGGTTTTTGTAAGGCAGACAGCAGCGGACGAGTGCTAAAGAACGTCTAAAAACAAAATTCTGTGATCAATTTCAAGTAATGATATGAATGTCAAAGTTGATTTGATTGTGATATTTTTGTCTTTGGGGAACGCCTGTTGGTTCTCCCTCAGTTGTAGTCTTGCCACGACACTCTTGTCGTTATGCCACTCGAAACCCTGAGTCTCTCTTCCTGGGGAGTTCTTTGTTCCCCCGCGTGTTGGCAAGGCTAATAGTTTGAGAGGGAGGGGTTCTTGAAAAAAGACATGAATAGAAAACAAGTTTGAGTGAAACAGAAACAATCTGAAGGAAGCGCGGTCCCATCGATGTGAACACATAGCTGAGAACAACAAATCCAGAGGGAGTTTAATAACACTCTGTTCTTACATGGGGTTTATTGGATAAATTCACTATTAATAGTCAGAATGTGACATATTTGACCTTTAATGAAAAAAATACAACAATAGCAGTAAAATAGAAGATTTTCAAAGAGTTAGCAACAGGAAAAGACTAAAAAGAAATTGCAGTACTTTACAAGTCGCTGTCATATGTCGGTACATCTGAGTGCAAGATGTATATTCAAAAGGCATTTTTAGGGTGCATTCTATGTTACACATCAGGCTACTTTTCCATCCCCTCTACATTCAGAACAATAAGCAGTTAACATTATTTTCTGGCCAATAGATTTATTCACGGCAGAAAATTCTGTCTACTTATCTTTATGTGAAAGTTGAATCATTTTGATAAGAGTAACATGGCGTTACTTTGTAAAAAACATTTTATACAGTCCAAGGCGATATCTTTGAAATGTCCTTAATCCAGAGATGACCAATTTTGAATGATGTATTTAAAGAAAGCTGAGAGTCATCACATTTGAAGACTGTACCATTCTTTTTGTTTTTATATTTGACTGTCTTCTTTGTTCTGTTCAGGCTCTGCAGGAGGCTCTGCGGGTCCTGAAGCCTGGTGGAAGGTTCATGTGCTTAGAGTTCAGCAAAGTTACAAATCCTGTGTTGGCAAGGTAAGAGGGGCTTGGTTTCTAAGAGAATCAAGCTTGATAATGTCTAAAGGCCTCTGTAAAATGAACTGCTTACATCAAAAAAACAACAACACAGCTGTTTCTAAGTTGTTGTAAACACCAGGGAAATCTATGGGAAATGGAACATTTAATCAAGAAATCTCAGTTTTTTCACTCATGCTGTTTTCTGTCATGTAAGTAGTTTGATTCATTGCAGTCACAATTCATGTTTATTTGTTATTTTTTATCTGCATGAGATTTCTGTAACGCTGTGATTGTTTTAATTCCAACTCTGAACACTGGGTGGAGTCTTGGCTTAAAGTAAGCATAACGTCTAGTGGTAACCTGGTGTTGAAAAATGAAGCCAAAGCAGAAGTGCAAAAAACTGCAGCTCCTGGAGTGACCTCTTGATGCGGGCTCGAAAGACCCTGAAGTCCCATACACACTTCTTATTAAAATGTCTATTTTGACAACAGAAAAAAACATGTTTACAGCCTGGTACAAAAACTGTTAGGGTCTGATTATGTCTTTATCAGCACACACTGTACGGATGGGGAATTTTATTATTACTCACCTGTTTAGATTTTTTTTGGGCGACTGCTTTACATAATACTGGGTTTGTTCAAAGTAGTCTCTACCAGAGTAATGCATGTGACATATTTTATTTGTTGACTGTTTTACCAACTGAAAAGCAAAAAATCGACTCTTCCAAAAGGAAATTCAAAATGGCCCTCTTCAATTTGAAAACATATAAACGTGAAAGTCCTACCAGTATCATGACTTCTGATGAATGTTTGTTGTCTGAATACATTTTAGGTTCTTCCCTCACCCCCATATGTGACTCGTCACCCTTTTTTTCTTTTCGTAGTGTGGAAAACACTGCCCTCCTCTGGTTTTGTTCTCAAACCAGTTAATGTCTTTTAAATGTGATCTGTTGTCGCTCATCGCTCTGCAGCAGTAATCTGAGTAGAAGCCTGCTGAGGCTGCAGGTCTTTTAGGTTATTGTCACATATGCCTCAAAGGCAGTAGTCTGTGCAGGTCTAGTATTTAATCTGCAGATCATTTTACATATGTGATTTAAAATGCAGGTTTTATGTCCACAAACTTGTTTTTCTATAAGAACTTGGTTCTAAGTTTATGTATGAAGAACATAATGGGGATACACAGCAGATTCAGTGATGAGATGGAAGCTGTTTGCTCCTTCAATAACCTGTATCCATTTCTTTTTCAGGCTTTATGACGCTTACAGTTTCCAGATGATCCCAGTTTTGGGAGAAGTGATCGCTGGAGACTGGAAGTCCTACCAGTATCTGGTAGAAAGCATCCGCAAGTTCCCAGACCAGGTAGGAATTATTTTCTCCTTTTTTTCTATCAGTGAACGTGTTTTTGTTGTTTTTTTTTTTAAATCAAGCCACTCTGATATATAAGAGTGATATATTTAACCTCTGATATATTTTTCACATATTGACATGTTTTTATAAGACATGCAGCATTATCTCATTTATTGTTGTTGATAATTATTTTGTTACTGGAAATGTACTGTTCAAGAATTTAATGATTGATCAGATTTTTTTGTTAAATTGAATCATAGTCACAATGTCAACCACATCCTCGTAGCCCAGAGAGACATCTGAAACTTTCCTTTAGGTTTAGTTTATGAGTTTGACATGGGCCATAATATACAACACAACTGTTGGGCCAGATTTAGCTATAAAGCTGTTTACAGCTGTGGTCTCTGGGTAGAGGATGGACATGGCAACCACAACTGTCTTTGTCGTGATCAATGATATGAATGAATAATTTATTATCTAATGTTTTGCAGATCAGCTGCTGGCCGACTTATTGATCATTTCTTAGTGTTTCGGTTCTACTTTTCATTTTGTATTTCTAAACCACAGCAAAGGGCTGTGATACTAGAAGGGCAGTCTTGCTAAAATGTTTGTTCCAATAAACTTCTGCTCGGCTTGTTCTCAGGGTATTCATTTTTGTGGCTACCTGAGGGGGCAATACAGAAAAAGATTGAGAACCACTGTTTTGAACGGAGTCCACAGTTCTTTAAATTGATAAAAGTATATTTGTGCACTGACTGTCTTTTCTTTTGCTTTCTGTTTGTGCAGGAGGAGTTTAAAGGAATGATTGAGGATGCAGGGTTCTACTGTGTAAAACACTACAACCTCACTGGTGGCGTTGTGGCTTTACACTCTGGTTTCAAGCTGTGAGAAGCGCTCCTAACACCTTGTATAAAAAGAAAAGATTGGATCTAAGTTTCAGGCTTTTCTGCCCAAGGGACAAACTGTCTGTCGAGAAATCCGTAATAGATTTGTGACTCCTCTCTGCAGACTACACTGCACAATGACAAAGTCGGAAGTAACTGTGTAACAGTTTCTTCCCTGTTTTCGGTTTGCCTGTCAATTTTGAAAACGGCACTTAATACTGATAAAAGTGTAAAGAAAGCAACAGCCACACTTATGGCGCTTTCACATTAGTACTGAATTTTTCACTCAGACTTTATAAAAGTTTCTCCTGCCAGAATCCTGGTATATTTTCCGCAGATAGTCTGGGAGAGCTGACGTGTGAACGTAGCAGGATGAAATCAGGAGGATTCACATCGAGCGAGTGGTGACGTTAATTTTCTGTGATCGCTGCAGAGAATTAGACTGTTTGCATTAGACGAGTATGATCTCTGTGCACGTAACTCAACAGCTGTGATTCCTGTTCTCCAGTATGTTCTTCTCCGCTCTTAAGTCGATATTGTGATTCTGTTGAACTACACATAGCATTGATATAGATGCATGTGTGAACGACCAGATCACACATGCAGGGGCAGTCTGAGTGAAATTCTCTAGAAAGTACAAATGGGAAAACAGCTGAAGACACAAAATATTGCAGAGCATGTGGTGTCTGGATGAAGCCAACTTGCCATGAGTGAAATCATGAGTTAAGTAGCTTTTGAATATTTTTTGTAAATGAATAATAAAATATTTAAAACTTGAACTCAGTTTCTAACTGAATTATTTTCTAAGCTACTGAAGGAAAACTATGACTACTAAGGATAAAACAATTATTAGATACTAAGTTTTAAAAAATCTCATTGTGGACTGCAAGGAATGGAAAGGAGGACAACACGACATCAGTTACTTGAATAAAACTGTATATTTTACAGATCTTTGTACATTTTAATTACAAAACTGTATGGTACTAAAGTTTTAAAATCAGTTTTTTGGTCAGAGAAGATTTAATCGTCTTGTGTGCAATTACCATGTATATACAAAGTCTCATGTTAGTGATTTTTCTCAAAATAAAAAGCAACCAAAGAACTCCAACGTTCATACACTCTGAACATAAGACATGGCTTAAAGATAAATATATTAGTAAATAAATATTCAGAGAACATATTTCCATTTATGAAATGTGTTTGCTATACAGGTACAGAAATATACACAGATTGATTTCTAGCCGTTTTAAAACATTTGTAATGGTAATGACAAAATAATTATATTCTTAAAAAATTAAAAAATATTAATTTTTGTACACATTTTTAATCTTCTTAAGTGCTAGAAAAAAAAAGAAAAGAAAATTAAATAGTGACTCAAGTACCCCAAAATGTTATATTTGCAGTAGGTACATATCTCTATGCAAAAGGCAAGATTAGATTCTCACTTGATTACAGCACTGGGTTAACTTATAAATAGGGTTATTTCAGAAGGTTTTCCTCTGTGAACAGAATGTGTATATTTCATAGAAACAGTATAAAAACAGTCTGCAGGACAAACAGAAAGGCATGAATGACAAGCATTGATATCGCGTGTATGTATTATGCATGGCACGATATGATTCATACGGATACACTGTGGTATGTATAACTGCATCATAAAAAAAAAAAAAAGTCACAGTACAAAAAGGAACCCTTGTGAAAATGAGTCTTTTCCAGCTACTTTCCTTTGGCCTTTTGTTACATGCTAGAACCTTAATAGATATTTAATAGAGCACGCCACATTGAGGGAAATTGGATAAGTGACAGCAAAAAATACTTTTTAAAGGCTTCCAAACAAGAGGTAGAGTGCTTCACTCTACTTTTGAAGAAATCTACTGACCCCGAGACACTGTGCGCTTCAGTCTATGTGAGACCCAAAGCTGTGCAGCGTCTTTACATATTGCTACAAATAGCTTAATCAGCGTAAGGCTTAATGTTGCTCTGGCACATTTCATACAGGTAGGCCACTTCTGGACAGCATTATGCAATGCATAAAACAAATTCAGTATTATATTGAAGATAGACCAGTGTCAGCCTTGCATTCACATTTCTATGCATTTTTCCGTAATAGCTTCTTCTCCTCAGAGAAATGTGTGGGTCACAAACACTAAGATACCCATTTCCCTGCTGTTAGAAAAAAACAATCATGTCTTTCTGTTTTGGTATAGCTATGTCCGTACAACCTATTTGAGTTGGTGGTAGAAGCTTTATAGGCAGTCAGTGTTCATGTGCGCATAAATACATGTAGATGTTTGTGAATTAAGTGTTCTTGTGTTTGTAGAGACGAATCTCAGATTCCTGGATGTTGCACCAAAGACGGAGTCTAGATATCTTGTTCCTCACAACAAAAAAGGTCCAGATTACTCGGTGAAAAACCTCGATAGCTGTAGAAGGTCTGCAGAAAGATGCAAAAAAAACAACCTCCATCCATAAAAGTATTATAACTTTCACCTATTTACACCTGGTTATTAAATGTGATCTATATCAAGAGTTGTTATCTCGGTGAGAAACTATCTGAATTGGCTTTATGTTTACACCTGGATTTAAATTGCATTTTCATATCAGATCTTTGTCTTCCAGAAAAAACCCGGGGTCTGAGCAAAATTAAAACATAGGTACGGAGTCCAGCTCGTTAAAAAGATTGCATTTAAACCTACATTCCATCCAAAAACAATGTGAGCCAGAGTACCTCGCGATGTGTTAGGGTTTATCTGCAATCTATACGATTACGATGCATTTACACGACTTTGCCTTATAAAGGTAAGAGGTCCACAAACAGATCCGATTTTATTACCAGGTGTAAATGGGGTCTTTTTCCCAGTAATATGGTAACCTTGTTCGGTGCTCAGATGTTAGTGGACACAGGAATTAACTTGATACACTGTATATCTAGAAATAACAGGCCATTTCAGTAGAAATCCACACAATCTAAGATGATAACATTCAGCTCTCAGAGAGCTAGGTTTGAACAAGGCAGCTGAGGGTTTCAAATGATTGACTGACTGATACGGTACCAAACACGTCCTTCTGACTGAGTCCTTTCTCTCTGAGCTCAAGTTCACACACCCAGACCTCTGTCGTTTTTTGAAGGACTGCTTCCCAACACAGTTGGGCTTGCAGAGAGCTGAGGGTGGAACAAAGCCCGTGTTTCCTCCTCCTGAGGGTATGCCTGACCTCTAAACTGTCCTGAGGAGAAGTACCCCTCCCTGGGCTCATGTCGCTCCCCTGTCCGTGACTCAGCCTCCACTGTGACACTGACGGGCAACGAGCTGCTTTGGGTCTCTGCCCCTGTGCTCAATTCACAGTCTGTGTCCTCAGGAATTATGGGTATTCTCTGGTTGAGTTCGCAGCAGCCCTGACCAGAGCAGGACTCTGAGTCTGCATACTGCACGTTAACCGCATAGTCCTCTGTGAAACGCCCTGCTGTGGCCCTGTGGACCTTCATCTCTTTGTAGAAGCAGCAGGGCAGCCTTTCGTAGCTTACCTGCTCCGATGAAGGGCACAAGTGCTCAGGAGCAAAGTAGTTCTTGGATGCGGAGCTCTGAAAGTCCAGCCCCCTGTGAAAGCGTCCTGTGGTCAGAGGCCCAACCTGGTCCGAGTCCTGCCCTTTGCACTCCATATTTGGAGGAAGCACCTCAAAGCAGCAGCTACAGGCTGCAGCCCCAAGCTCCCCCGACTCCTCCTGTGCCCCCTCTCCCCTGTCCACTCCGGTAGCTTCTGCAGCCCCGGCTGAGGTAGTGTTGCTGTTCTCCCTGGGTTCCAGTGATGAGTGACTGCTGTAGTTGGGCTCCAAGCTGCAGTTGGAGAGGTGGTCCCCCGAGTTATATCCTGAAGCTCCAGACGGGCACTGAAGGCAGTCGTGTCCCAAGGGAGCAGGGGATGATGACTCCTCAGCAGGGACTGTGGTGCAAGCCGCGGCCCCTGCTTCACCGGTGGAGACCCTACACGGACTCTTACTCCGGTAGACATAAGGGTCGTAGTCGCTGCTCAGTGAGCTGCGGAAGGTTGAGCAGCTTCCGTACACCCCCTGGTTGCTGACCTCAGTACAGTCCAACATGGAGTCACTGGAGGAACAGTGGCACTGGCCTGAGCTGCTGCTGCTACTGTCACTACCAGGACAGTCGGCAAGGTAACCACTGCACACCGAGCGATGGCCATGGTAACAGCTCAGACCTGAAGCGCTGCCGGCATCACCTATCCTTGAAGAAGAGGCAGGGGCCATATGTACCACTGTGGGGTATAACAGACCCTGCTGAAAGGCCCTGCTGTGATGGCCCTTATGGGCCCCTCCACTAAGCTGTCCTGCCATAGGAGGCCCCTGGCCCCCCTCAGGCTGCTGAGGGAAAGTCAAGCCCTGAAAATAGTAGTGCTGGTACATAGTCTCGTACTGTGAGAAGCAGGCTGCTCGAGAAAAGTTACGACCATGGAATTTTGGTCGCTTAAAAGCAGCATGATGTGGCTGTGAAGGGTAGGCTGGGGGTCCGCGATGCTCCAATCCGCAGTGGTGGGGGTTAAGCGAGTGGTCCAGGTGGAGAGTGGGGTGGTAGCTCCTGAGAAAGGCAGATGTTGATTGGGATGGGTACAGACCTTGAGGGTCTGGGTGCTGGTCCACAGTTAGTACAGTGATGGGGTTGCCGTGGGGGTCCATGCTGGTTCTGGTTGGGTAGGCTGTCACCTGTCCTGCACGGTGCACCCTGCCGGGGTAATGGACAGGCAGCACCACCCGCTGTCGGCTGTGGACTGGGTTGCCAGGGTCCATGCATGCTGGTCCTGGATTACCCTTCTTTTGCTCTGCGAAAGGAAAATAGAGGACATTTATAATTTCACAATAAAAGCAGTGACTCTTTGTCAACAAAGCAACACTTTACGTGTTTAATGAGTGTGTCTATTACATACAAACATCCTAACATCAAAGCAAAATAGCCAGTCAAAGTAAGAGCACAAACTTACCAATGATGTTGTGTCTACAGTGAGGACAGGTGTGATGTTGGAGAAGCCAGGGGTCCACACACTTCTTATGAAATCTGTGAGCACAGGGGATCACTCGCAGCTCCTGAAGGAACAAAAACATTCGAGTTAACAGTGAACTTTGACCTTTACCTGTTCTACAAATATAAACACGGAGGAATACAGTAACAAATAGAATGACTTACACATACTAGTTATTCTGCCATGTGGTCTTTAGTTTGTGTATCACATACAAAGGGTAAATGTTTCCAATGAATACTGATACATTGTTTGATTTGTAACCTCAAATGTAGAGCAAGCAATCAGGTTTTCTGCTATTTTTAATCCATTAGGAACAACAGCCCAAGTTAAAGAAACAAAGAAATATCATTATAGGTGTATTGGTGCTCAACTTTCCTATTTATACATTTCAGGATCTTTTATCTCGCCATGCAACATTTTGAAATGATTGATGCTTTAACATATATGTGATAAAAGTATTAATTGTTATTTCTTTAAGCAGCGATCCTGCAATATCTTTATGAAACTGTTCCATTTTTTCAGAGGCTGAAGCAGCCATTCTGACTTCTCTAAGTCTTAATTAAGAGAGTTCCACAATGTGTGGGCCAATAAGTCAGCTTGAATAGAGGTTGAATTATGTACATGACAAATGACACAGGGATTCCATTTCTCAGTGGGTGGACTATTGTGTTTTTGAAAGCGGCTGAATGCCCAGAGGGGGGCAGCAAAGATATACCCAACTGTCAGATGTGTTGATGGTTTTTGGGATTTGTTCAAATGAATTCTGCAGAGCAAACTGTACAGCATGTCACAAACAAAACTCTTTAACTCGACGCCACGCAACAACACAAATACGACTCTCTCAATGTCACCACTTTCAGGAACAAAACAAACAAGAGGCTGACACTGGAGGATGGATATGAAAAGAATGCAACACTTTGTATTCAGATGGAGAAGTGGCTTTCAGGAGGAATTCAGGAGAACTATGAATATGAATTAGACTGTTTTATTTCCAGCGAGAGCTCTTTCTCCGCCAGAAAAACTCGACTTTCTGGCTCAATGTGACTCATCTTTGGGCTCTTTTCCACCCAACCTTTTGTTGCTTGGTTCACTGCTCAAAAACAGCTTTGATGCCATTCAGCCTTTTATATCGCCACTTCCTCTGTGCAATCCTGGCGCCATGCTTTGTTGTGTTTTCTTCTCCTCTTTACCCAAAGAGAGACATAACCACAAAAAATGCACACACATACATCAGCTATGTCCCCCCTAGGCACTGGGGTTTGTCCCCTCTAAGTCCCTGTTGAAGATGAGCAATGCTGTTACAGTAAACCCTCAAAGTCCAAGATTAGGACACATATTTCGACAATGAGTCCTTTAAGGATTAAAGAAGGCCACATTTTGAAAACAGGAAGCATAATCACAGCCCAATGCAGTCTGGGTACCGTTATCTCTCCAGGTGTTCTGAAAGACTGAACCAAACATCTAAAAAAGGCGCCGGAAAGAACGTCACCGAAGATTGCAGGACCGCAGTCCCTGAGCACATCAGGGGAACTTCCATTCTATTGTCCACAAAGTTGCATTATGTTTCATGTCTACATAATATGGAACGGAAAGGAAACAAGGCTCAATGGGTAGATGACCACACTAATGCTACCAGAGTTAAGAGTTTTGGCTGCTGGATGGGTGATTTTAGCAAACAGGTACATAAATGTCCGTGTTAAAGCCCCTGTGAGGAGTTTTGAACTGGTCATTGAACAGACTGAAATCGATTCTTACGTCTCTATTTGAACATTATAACAATAATGGACAAGATTCACTGACTGTATATAGCAATTTCGTTGCTTGAAATGGCTGCCACGGGGTGTAAGAGTCAGATAAAAAAGAAAGCAGGATGTTAAAAAGCTAATATAAGAAGCACCACTTTGTCCACAACACAAACTGAAACTTCTCAAAGGAGCTTTTAACTTCAGTGTATAAGGTAAATTGTTGCTATGGTATTGTATTTCTACTATGACTCGTTTTTTTAGAATTCTTTTATAACAAATAAAGAATATTAATGAGAACTGCTACATTTTAAACTGATTTTGTTTCCATTTTTAGGTCTTCAGAAAGAAAAAATGCCTTCCAGCTGCAAACACTTTGTCTCCTTTTCATTTAAAAAGTCCTTGTGTCAAACGCTGTGCAGAAAAAGGTAACCTTTCTATCTATTGTAGGAGCTGCTACAATATTCCTTACAGTACAGCAAACCTAATTTAATTAATGGCATTAATTAATGCAAATGTTTGAATCACACCACTGATATGAAAAACCCCAATCAAGAACACAAAGTTTATAAAAGTCCTAGACTCCTATCAAGGGGAAAGTGTCTCTCTTACCTCCCCGTCGATGTACTTTTCCAGACAGATGGCGCAGTCCGAGGTGGAGCTGCTGCTCAGGGAGTCAGAGGCTCCACAGCTGCTCTCACGCTGGCCCTTTCCTTTCGCCTTGAACTTTCTTGTCTCCATCTTTTCCAGAGCTTGGATGGCCATTCTGTTCATGGAGCTCTGAGGTGGGGAGGGAAAGCGGGACAGGGTTTGATTAGTCGTGTTTCACTTTTAAAAGACCTTTTTTTAAAAGCAGTGTAGAATTTGGCTCATCAGCTCAGGAATGATGTCTGAAGCACAGATCAGTGCAATGTTGAATGTTGCTGATGTAAATATGTGAGGGCGGATGTGATGGCTAAGACATTTTCTCTTCATACAAAACCAATTGTTTTGGGTTGTGACTGATCGATTACATTAAGAACCCTCCCTTTTAATCCGTTACATGTTACATGTTGCATTAAAAATGTTGATTATTTCAATATGGTGACTGTTTGCAAACACATACACATCTACTTATCTACGGATTAAACAGAACGATTCACATGTGTAGTAGACATCGTGATTTATATTTATAACTTGTCTTGACATGTCATATTTTTTTCATCAAATTGCAAAGAAAAACATTCATCTGAGTTATTTTTCTAACCACTGGCACTATTACTGAGTCAGACTTTATTCTCCAAATCTATTCTTCACACGCAAAAAAAACAAACTCCCTCCCCTTTTTTCCTGATGCCTTCCTCCAAAACTCCTGTTTTGATAAACATTAAAAATGAGGACTTAAAAATCTGTGATCCAAGTCTGTAACTAACTGTAGTCTTTGAAGATAACAGCTAAAAGGAATCCTGATGTTTTTTTCTGCTGTTCGTAGTTTAATCAAATAGAAAATATTCATACCTTATAAACAATAATTACTTCACAAGCATTCTTTTTTTCACATTTCAGGAAGGAGAAGTTGTTACATGTGACAAAGTTGCCTCTGGTGTGAGCTGATAATTACCACCAAAGGAAGTCACGGCCAAGTTATCTGCGCTCTCTCTCTCTCCCTCTCTCTCTTTCTTTCTCTCTTTCTCCCTCACACTCTCTCACACACACCCCTCTTTTAACGGATGCTGCTACTGTTTTCCTGCTCTGTCACAACAATTCTGCGCCTTTGGCTCCAGCAGCAAACCTCTCATCAGCGTTAATTAAATGCTTATCCTGATTCCCGCAGCCCCGACGTAAGCCTCCACCGAGAGCTTTGTGTCAACACGAGACGAATCAATCAACAGCGGTACTACCGTCGCCTGACTAAATGCCAGTGTTTTTGGGCGTGTTTTGTGTGAGAGGCTCCTCTGAGACTCAAACTTGGATAACAAATAAAGATGTTTGGCCAGTTCAAACTTCTGCTTTAGGTGATGAGTGTGTGTTGTGACACTCACCTGGCTCCTCCTTTGCTTGAGCTTGATCTTGATGAGCAGAATGAGGCAAACCAGTGACACGACCACGAAGAAAGCCAGGAAGATGCCCATGTCAAAATATTCCGTGGGCTGCTGTGGAAAAAGGAGGGCGACACACACACAATATTTGTCAAATAATCTTCACATGCAGCTGGTTAAAGTGGCTACTTTGCTGTAACATGTTCAATTCATTCACGGACTGTTTAGAATGTGTAATTATAGCTGACACTGTCCTACATACAGTACGCAGCAGACAGGGCTGAGAGTATTGTAAGATATTGTTTACAAGAGCTCTCGACAGGACAAACAAGTACATGACACTATTCCTATATTACCAAAAGCATTGTTTTCTGCATTACAGTAAATATTCTGTAAAAAAGTTGACGTTTCGGGACATGAAAGAAAACATATACTGATGCTGAAATATGTGTAATGACGGCCAGTAATGATCAATCGTCAGACTCTAGTTTTAGTACTGAAAAAGATCTTTAGTTGCAGCCCTAATGAAGAGTTCTAGAGAAGAAAAAGTACAGATGTAACTTCAGTGTTTTATCTTGAAAGGTCAGATCCTACTGACTGATCCTTCTGATGATATCCAATAACCTAAGGGTTTTTATTCTTCATCAGAAAAATGTCTCTCATTGTAAAGTTCTTTCTCTCGGGCATTCATTATGTCAAGTTATTTGCCCTCAAAGTGTGCTGGTCTCTTATCGAATTATTCCAAACAAACAGCTCTTTGAACGGCTGATATTAATCTCCTGCAGTTCTTCAGAAAAAAAGGAACCTTGGCCTCGGGGCGGCGGAGAGTGAAAGAAAGAAAAAAAAAGGGTCACATTTCACAGCTGGAATTCTTCATTTGTCTTCACATCTAGAAACATTGCAGCACTATTTGGCCTCACAAGCATGTTCACCTCTTCCTCATGATCTTCACATGTGCCTTCGATTAGTCACACACACACACACACACACACACACACACACACACACACACACACACACACACACACACACACACACACACACACACACACACACACACACACACACACACACACACACACACACACACACACACACACACACACACACACACACACACACACACACACACACACACACACACACACACACACACACACACACACACACACACACACACACACACACACACACACACACACACACACACACACACACACACACACACACACACACACACACACACACACACACACACACACACACACACACACACACACACACACACACACACACACGGGTGCTTTAGGGGTTTTGGCTTGAGCTCTTACCCTCGGTGGTCTGTGTTGTATCCGTGCACGAGCAACTTTCTGCTTGTTGACGATGTTCATCAACTTCACAGCATCATTGCCCTTCACATAAACCACTGGCCGCTTCAGAGGATCCTCTGCAACCTGGTTGAGCTGATGAGAGGAGAGAGAGAGGAACACATCAGGCACAGAGTTCCAAAACAAATACGTATTTATCTGGTCTTCATCATCACTTTGAGGTCAGTCAAATCCTCATGCACAAAATAAGACTGGATATGAGATGATTGTGAAACAAGAAAATAACGTTTTTCTTAACCCTTTCTTTGACCTTCTACATACTTTGGTTTCATTTCTTGGGTGTACAGACAGTTTCACCCCTGAAGTATTCAAATTAGTTAAAAAAACAAAAAACAAAGACAAAAAGTGAAAGTTACATGTACATAAGATGACATAAATCACTGATTTAACACAGTTGAAGTCAAGGGCCACAAGAACACATGCAAACAAAAAGAACTATCAAGGGGCCGCTGTAGCCTAGTGGTTAGTGCACGCGCCTCATGTATGGAGGCTGCAGTCCTCCAAGCGGACGGCCCGGGTTCAAATCTGACCTGTGGCTTGTCATTCCCCACTATCTCTTTCCCCCCCCTTAATTCTGACTCTATCCACTGTCCTGTCTCTAAATATAGGCATAAAAGACACAGAAATAAACCTCTAAAAAATAAAAAAGGACAATCAAAGTGTCATCAGATAATCAGGGTTCTGCGTAGAAGGAAGAGTCTTTGATATCAGAGGGCAGACACAAAGGCGTTGCGGAAAATAGCCTTTCATCATTTTTACTAAAGACTGAACACTTGAAAGGCAACGGTGTGAACTTTGTAATACTCAAGGCTTTTAATGAAGCACAAGGCTGAAAATGACTGGATTGTTGATGTTCTTAAAGAGGATAGATGAAACATGCAAAATACGACAGCAGGTCACGAAAAAAAGACAGATTCATTTTCAGGGGTCGTTCAGGGAAAAGCTTGGGAACCTCTTCCTGTGTGCACTTTTGTACCATCAGGAGAAAATGACCTCAAAGCTGAAGACATGGAAACTGTGGTCGCAGTTTGTCGGAGGAAGCTCAGGAGGGAGGGAGGGAGTTGACATGCTCCTTTATTCCTCCTTTATTCCTCCTCTCCCTCTCGTCTGCTGCTTGGAATCTGTAATTTGAAAAGCCCAAGGGAAATACCGAGGATATTCGCATTTCTATTTCTTCTTCTGTCGTCATGTTCCCCAGTGAACGCTTTATGTTCTGGTTTAAAAGTATAGACTTTGGAACTTTTGATCTCTCCTGCTTTGAGAAATGACTCCACCAAGACTTTAGCTTAGCCTTTCATAAACAATTAACCATTTAAAAGTATACCTATAATGTCTTAAACAGGTTTCAAAAGTTCATTACAAACTTTTCCCCAAACAAAACCTCACATAAGTTATTAATGGAGGGGAAAAAAAGGAGGTCAAGTACATTAACTTCATGAAGCTTCTCCTAATTTTGGTCCCGGGACCTTAATTCTCCTCAAGCTCCTCCTCCCTGCCCCTCGGCCTTGTGGGTCCTGTCTGTGCTGATCGGGCAGCTCTGACTGGAAAAGCCTCTCGGGGGAATTTAACACAGCCGCCCAGCGCTGCCTTTCATGTGGTCTCTGCGCAATCCCTTTTATCTTTCAGCTACGCGCTTTACAACCCAGCGGCAGAGGAGGCGAGGGAGAGAGAAAAAAAGAAAAACCTGCAAGTCCAGGCCTGGTGTGGCAAGGATGAATACCACAGGAGAATTCTTGCGACAAAGGCAAAGTCTTGTATTATACCTCTAAACAGCAATGACACAGGAGCAAGAAAAGAGCAGAAGGAGGAGGAATGTGAGCATCTGGGTGTGTGAGAAATGAAATGCACTTTGTTCTTACTGTAGCTTACGTGCGCTGCCACAAACTGCACACACAAAGACTGATCCATAGTCTCAAGATGAGGTCATGTGTGCTACCTGTGCAATTATGAGCTCAACTGAGAGAGTTCGGTCATGGTCTAGTGAAAGCTGAACCCTGGATATTCATTTTCAGTCCTCAAAGAGAGCAGGAACACAAGTTAAAGATCTCAAAAGGCCCAGAATGGTTGAATGAGTGAGGCTGATCCGCATGCTTTTGAGCAGAACTAAAGATAGACAGATCATTGTTTGCACAAACAGCACATATAGTCAGAAGGGCAGGGCACGCGGCTGCTGAGCTTTCTTCAGAAGTGAAAAGGGGAGCGTCATTCACTGACACACTGAGACAGTTTAAACTGTTTTTTTTATTCTGTCATTGTAACACTTGGATAAATTTAGGTGAGCACAAACCTGGTCGATGGCATCTGGATTCTCCGACACATCAAAGATGACGGCTGTTGCTCCCCGCTGCACCGCTCTCTTCGCCTGCAAACATACAGTAAAGGGACTTGATTAGATACGTGAAACAGCAGTGTCAAAGGAAGAAGCCGGGAATACATAGTCACAGTTTCAACATCAATCTCAGTTTCTCAAGGTTTAGTTTCATCTCTTATGTACAGGTCTAATTACAGATGCTTTTCACTGTTTATAGGTTTCTTTTAAATTGCACATACATTTCTATTCCTGCACAGGTCTTGTACATTTCATTATATAAGTTGTATAGGTCTATTTTTAATTGCACAGGTTTAATTTTATAGGGGCTCCTTAAATCTTTGTTGTCGGGTAATATATGTATGGGAGGGGGGACAGCGGGTGTTTATGGTAACAATTGCTATGTGTCTTGCATGTTTGTATACTGCTACTGGATGCCTTGAATTTCCCTCGGGATCAATAAAGTATCTATCTATCTATCTATCTATCTATCTATCTATCTATCTATCTATCTATCTATCTATCTAGTTTTCACATTTAAAATAAGGCCACTAGAGGGAGTTCTCTGCCTGACTGTAACCACGTGCAGATCAACCAGATTGAGCAAATGAGGAAGGAAAAACAAAAAGAAACAGGCAAGAAGTAAACAACGCATTAAAAATGGTTGCTAAGTTGCACATGTGGTCAGTGTCTCCATTTCTCATAAGTTTTCATGATGCTACAAAAACAATTTCATCCCTCGGTCAAGAAACGATGCATGCAATGTAGTGCAACTCTGCATGACATTGAGCTGGATTGTGAATTGAATTCTGGCGTGCACGCTCAGGAAAGTTGAATCAAGTTATCAAGGATTTCCAGCTGCTTAAAAAGTGAGCTTCTTTCATCTGAGAGCAGGGAAAGTCAGCAGCATAGAGCTCTTTTGAAGACTTCTGCTAAAGGCAAAAGATAAAGGAAATGCTTGGATCTGCAGAACCCTGAGTATCTCCACGCAGAATCCAAATTGGCTTCCCCTCTACTGGGGGAAAAAAAATAAAGTTCCTTTATCTTAACTCCTGCTTTGCCCTACAACCCGTTCTCACCCTGCTTGATTCATGGCGCCCTATTTAGACAGCGTTTTGATGTCTGCACTACATGATCTAAAATAGCGCAGCTGGGATCATATCCTGGTATTATCAAGTGCCCTTGGGTTATTGCCAGCGCTCTTCATAACTGCAGGAAGAAGGGGTGGGTGGGGGGTGAAGATCAAAGTGACAATGTACAGTGCTGTGACTCTGCTGGAGTGGCTGAAGAGTGTCAGAGGAGCAGTCAGCGGGCACTTACAGAGGACACAGACAGACAGAAAGAGAGAGAGAGAGGTGGTATTTGCAATCGTCCCAGAATTGCTTTTTTCACAACTCGTAATGTCGATTTTTAAGATAGCAACACTCACTGATGGGATGTTGAGTAGATTTCCGCATCTTTTGGCCAAAGACAAAAGAGAGAGGGCTTTGCAACTGTACACTGCAAGCACATCGAAAACCTGTTAGATTCTAGAGTGTACAGAAGAAAATGAGCACCAGCTGGACCCATCCAAAAGTAATGTGTTTTACTGTTTAAACACAGCTTTATTCCCTAATCACTTCGCACCATTGTGAAGTAAATGTAAGCTATTGTAATTATTGAATTAAGGCTGCACTCTTCAATCAAGTGCCGACAGGAAAGCCTCTGGGTGTCACATCAGAGTGAGGGAGGAGATGCTTCAAATAGGAACAACAGAATTCTGTTCAAAATGAATAGAATAATGATGGAGTCTTACAAAAGTCAAAGTGAAGCGCAGGTCTATCATCAGCTTAGAGAACAGCATTCCTGCTGTCACTGGAATAAACAGCTTTCTCCCAAATATCCTTCCCTCATTAGTGGGTGCAGAGTGCTATGTCCCATTTGAGTCCAAAATTCATCAGCTTAAAAAAATGGTGTCCAGGTGAATCTGATAAGTTACAGCATTCGATATTCATACCATTCAGTGACTCCTTGTTTCTGTTATGAAACCATCCTTGCTTTTTTTCCTTTACTGTCGCCCACATGCGCGTCTGTTATTAACTTTTGTGTTCTGTGAAGAGGGGTGCAGTTTATCTTAATGACAAACTGTATGAAGTGTACTATATACAGTTAAAGTATCGTAAACACACCTTATTAGTACTGCCCTTACATTACCCTTTTAACTGCCTAACTTTACTATGAGTCTGTATAGAGAGGTGAGTGACTAAATAAACAGTAGCTTTCCAAGTAGCAGCATGTGTAGCTGAGATAACGTCCCTGCTCAATATGCTTCTATTGTTCAAAGTAAAGTACTCTTTCTTCCTTTATAGAAAAAACAAAAACAGAACAGGCACTATCTGAATGATTCAGAATCAATAGCAGTCAATATCAATGTCAACACTGACCCTTCATATAGATCATGGTTTATGTATAGGGTGTGTGGGTATGTTTGGAGGGTCTACCGCTGTGTGGACAAGTCTCAGCAGGGCTGAACCAACACAAGAGCTTTGATATAAAGGGTGTGATTTGTACC
Organism: Tautogolabrus adspersus; assembly: GCA_020745685.1. NCBI lineage: Eukaryota > Metazoa > Chordata > Actinopteri > Labriformes > Labridae > Tautogolabrus > Tautogolabrus adspersus. The sequence goes on from CM036534.1 coordinate 22,581,522, forward strand.
ACACTGCTAATTCAGCTTTGAGAGTAAATCAGCTTCAGGAAAATACACACAGCCTGACTGAAGTGTTTCAGCTGAGTCTGAATTAGATCTCCTCTTGGTTTAATCCACAGATAAGATGTTTATGAATCAGGCTTTCAGAGCTCATTACAGACTAATTAACCCTGCAAACTGACTCAAGCTTTCCCAGCAGTATAAACGAAGCCTTGTCAAAGACTTAAACATGAAAAAAAACAGCGGCACACTATAAATACAAGCTCTTCTAACTTTCTCTTCTGCCCGGCCTCCTTTACATAAACTAACATCGCTCTTTTCTTTCGCCTCTTACTTTTTCTTTTTTTTTTTGGACTCAGAAAAGTTCAAAAGCAAGTGCAGAGAAAATCTTGCTCTGCTTTTCCCTCTCACCCAGTTTTTTTTCTCTCAGCTCCACATTGCCAGGCTCCAGCCCCCATTTAATTCCGCACTAGTCTGCTCCTTTGATGTTAGCTCTCCCGGTTAATAATTAATAGCTCTCGGTAAGACGCTTTGAGAAGAAAGAGATCTCCCTCCTAAAGAATCTCCACTCGGGCAGGCCCAAGCTGCAGTGCAGGGACTTGCCTGATGACAACAAAAATGCAGCCACAGGCAAACTGTTTCTCTCAAAAAAATCATGACACATCTCTTCCCAAAACCCTATAAAAAAACATACAGGGTACCAAAAAAGTACCTGTACAAACTGGAAGAACAAAGAAAGAATTCATACTTCCGACTATGACTGTGAAAATACTTCACTGGTTACAGAAATCAAGCAGCAGAGCTTCAGTGTTCACAGATATTGTAAAGATATTCTGAGACTCACTCCTCTGCAGCAAACTTTACAAAAAGATGAATTGCAGCCTTGAAACTTTCATTCTCAGCAGCTCAGTATGAGACTGAGCAGGAAGCTTTAAGAGTGTCTGTTCATTAAGCTTTACAGGGTAAAGTCGATGCAAGAAGACATTTAAATCTCCTCGATGTTGATAAAAAATCTGAGATAAAGACCCGCAGAAGTTATCGTTAAAGGAATCCTACATCCAACAACACCTTCTCAGTTGTCAGACTGCAAAAAGACACGTTTTTTTTCTAGCAGAATGTTTTACTTTAAATTAACATTTAACATACTTAGCTTAATTCTTGAAGGCACTTGTTACTTTACAGACAAAGAAAAACGTCAGATTTTTTAGAAAAACAACACTTTGTGGATCTTTTGAACGTGTGATTACAAGCCAAGTCTTGTTGTGACATCAAACAGAAAAAGCTGTTGATAGATTTGGACCTGAAGGAGACATTTCCCAGCTAATCACCTCACATGGTTTCTGAACTTTTTAAGGCTCCAAAAATGTAAGATAGACAAATGTATTTAAAATAAAATCACAGATCAGAGCGAGTTTAAAAGTTTCGATGAGGACTTTTTGATGCAGCTTTGTCCTGTTGGAATCTACTGGACTTCTGTTTCATACATTAAATAGAGGACTGAAAAGTGGCTCACTGTCAACCTTACAGTAACAAAATAGATATTCATGCGTCAGTAACAATCTAATCATGTGATTTTGGACTCAGTGCGGCTATTTCACTTGGAATAGGGACTTTTTCTTTTTATAGATGAAAAGAAAGACGACTCATTCTCAAGAACTTAAGATTCTACAAGATAGTCAATTTTTACAATAGCTGAAACTTGACCACTGGATCCCAACTACTAAGTTTATTAGTCATCTCAGAGTAAAAAAAAAAACAGAGAGAAAAGACTTTGGCAAGTAGTAATTTAGAAATGTCAGACTTTATACAACAACATTCAATAAAGGTATCTTTGAAAAGAGAAAAATAGGTGCAATACAAAGTTGACATCCCACAAAAAATAACTACTACTTTTATTTAAAGTAGTGGAAACGTGATCTCTTGTTCCCAAAATGAGTGATTCATCAGTCGCCCATCCTCAAAAATCTGCTGAACTCTTAACCTGAACTCCACACTGAGGGCAGTTTCACAGGTACTTCACAATACTGCAAGCTAAACAAACTTCCCGCTGGCTCGGAGGCACGAGAATTAGGGTTCAATCTTCCCTGAGTGAACAGAAAACCGCAGCAGAGGGTACTGACTGAGAACTCGGTCTAGACACAGAGGAAAATGAAAGCTATGTTTAGCATCCCTAAGTGAGCCTGCCAGCTTGTAAGATCTGAGGGAGAGACGTTTTCACTGGCCTGAAAGAAACTTTTCTCAGCGTAGCGCTCACTTCATCAATCACGTGGAGCGAAGTATAAACACACACAGAGCATGGGCATCTACAATACAGTGTAAATATGGATCAGTATGCACGAGAAACAGCGGGTTCTGTGCTCATATACAGACAGGCACACACCTGGATTACACCTGCGACATGTGGCTCATGCACTAGTTCCTACTATCACACTTTCCTTCCTACTTTCTTCTTCAATGCTCCCCTCCTCCTCCTCCTCCTCATGCTTTCCTTTTTCCTCTCTCGCTCTCTCTGCACCGCTATAATTAAGGCAATTAAGCCTTCAGAAGACTCTCCTCTGCTATTATGCTGTAATTTCATGTTGCCTCCTGGCTTTACGGTTTATTAAAAGATAAAGGCATACTTTTCTCCCATGGATTTTCTTATATGTGGTTGCCCTCGCTCCCTCACATGTGCGCCAAGACATTATTTACATTCAGCTAAAATAAAATCAAAGTTTTCAACGTGGCTGTGCGTCATCAGATTACAAGCTCGTGCAGCCTGGGGAAAGAAATGAAAAGTATGTTCGTCCTGGTTTGTTCTACTGTACATTGTGTGCTTTTTGCAAATTAAGTCAGTGACAAGTTATCTTGACAATAAGATTCAAGCATATTACTCACCATCTTCAAGATCACCTTCTGTTGGATGTTAGAACATCACCGACAGACTATAAATCTGTCACAACATTTTATTCTGTTTACACAGACTTGATGTAATTCTGATGTAAGCTGTGTGATTAATAATCAACTGGTTTGACACTCTGCAATCTCAAACTGGAATAATCACTTTTCTGTTTCCTTGCATACATATCTATTACACAATCTGATCGTAACCCTCTGATCCCTAATATCAATCATTTCTTTGAATTATCCCTTCCCTCTCATATGTAAAATTTGGACTCCCTCCGCTAAAGTTTCAGTCCTGAATTGCAGGTTAAAAAGAGGTAAAACTAAAAGTACAAACACTCTCTGGTGACTGCTCATTGTTCCTTTATCCTCCCTCTACCTCCTCCAACGTTTGAACTCTCCCATATTTCTTAATATTCATTTAAATGCTGTTAATTCCCCGGCTGGAGTATTTTATACAATTCCTGGGACATCTGAGGCCCCGTTTCTTGAGCTGCATTTTTTTTTTTTTTTTACGAACCACATAAAAATCCACTTGTGTGTCACACCTAAGGAGGAGGACGGGGGCCGTCTTCCTCTGCAGTCAGCCACCTTCATGTAAACGGACAGTTCACCAGTGTAAACACACTTGGGGGGGAAGAATCACTTGAGGCTCTAAGTGAGCTCAGTGAGTGCTGTTAATATTAAAGTGCAGATAAGAGGTTGGGACAGAAAGTGAACGCAGACCTGCTTATTTTTGCTTCATGTTGGGGTCTAGCATCACCTTGCTGGGGCTCCATTTAACTATAAAAACGTGATCACTGTCAATCACACCATTTAATACATAGTTTCTTTGTAGTTATGTCGTTTCCTTTTTCTTCAACTACAAAACATAGTCCCTATGGTTGGAGCCGTTCCACTGCTAGGTAAAATGGTTAGCTCTTGTGCATCTGTTCAATCAGTCTACATGGCTGTTATAGCTCACAAGAAAAACTGAGAACTTCCTTTGATGTCGAAGTGCCTCTCTTAGATTACTCTGCCATGGGATTCACAATTTTCCTCTGGTCTGCAGTCAACTCAAGTCCCTACTGTTTCCCCCTTTCAGCACTGGCACAGCAGTCATTGCATTGACGTAGAGCGCATTCTGTGGCATGTTCACAGACAGGCTTGTAGGTTGGGTTTTGGCACAGTGCCTCAATATGGACAACCAGAGGGGATTGTGGGTAAACTGTCCACCAGTCCAGCAGGACATACAGAGGAAGATTTGGGGCGAATGTAATGACCTCACTCTCAGACAAAGACAAGGCCCGACCCAGGTACACTGATCCCCAACCTCTCGTGTACATCATGTCCACACACACACAAATATATACACACACTGATGCAGCATGTAATGTTTTCAGAGGGACAATTGGTTACCATGGACAAAGTTTCCTCTTTCCACAAGTTTGAATCTCCAAAATGGAAGACAGAGCTGGTGAATGAACACAAAGTTGAGAAGATCATATAGCTCGAACCCCTTCATTTGAGTCCGGGGGAGAGGTTTTAAACCAAGGCCATCCTATAAACAGGTGTGAATAGCCTCTTTTAAAGGTGGCAATGTCAGCAAAAAAACAGAACTCACTCGGGGACACATCTCTTTAAATGTTCAAAATCTCAGAGTCGGACAAATCTGTTTCTTTGTTTTCTTTCGGATTGTTCTTTTCCCATCTCCACCTCATCTTTCCCAACTCAGTGCACAATGTGGGGTGGCCATTCACCAACCATTGCATAACCAGAATTATACAAGTGAATTGTGTTATAAAAATGTGTGTGTGTGGGTGTGAGTGTGTGTATGAGGGGGCACATCTGAGGGGCATCGGCAGTGGAACTTGGCAAAGAGCCGACCCCATTAAAGAGTTGGGAGAGAGAGAGAGAGAGAGAGAGAGAGAGAGAGAGAGAGATGGGGGGGGGGACAGGGAGCACTCTTTCTCTCCCTCATCATGAGACCCAGATAAAGTGTCTCCCTAAACCTTACCCCCCACCGACCCTAATGTTTACTGCAGACTTCTGTCAAAATACAGGAAGTGGTATAAAGGTTTGCAAACTTCTTGCTGCTTCTGTTTTTAATCATCAAACTTAACATTTCTCTTTTTGAGGCTGGGTATTAAACTTCAAATCTGTTTCAGTAAAGACAGAAAATAATAATTATTGAAAGCTGTCATGTACTGTCAATTCTTTGTAGTTCTTTATCAGGAAAGCGTTCTTTTTTCTAATTGTCAGCACGATTACTGAATAACTACTTGTGTGATTTTTTATTTTATTTATCTAAATACTTACTTAATCCCTGGGTTAGAGTTAGGGCGCATACTGATTACAGCAGGCATACATCGTTTTTTGAATAACCTGTTTTTTTTTCATCTGCTTGTGAATGTGGAATAAAATCACTATTCCTGTCACTCTGTTTCGTTGAATAATATATGTTGTATAGAAAAAACCTGATGCAAACTTTTGAAGAAATACATAAAAAAAAAAACTCCAGTGCCAGTATTGAAAAAGCAATGGCAACAACTTGTATGTATTTGAGTAGAAAACAGTCAAACTCCTTTACTGCTTATAAATACCTGAAGACCCGCCTACTAGCTACAAAAAGGTCGCTGTCAGGATTTCACAACATCAGATAACTGTTCTTAAACATTCAAAAGATTATCATTGATAACCATGAAGAAGGATTACTGAGGAAGCACTTTGGATTTTCTGAACACAAATTGTATTCAAGCTCTTTCCAATCTGTCCCTCCTTTCAACCCTTCTTTTACTTTTCCAGCGTATGTATTTGGATACACAACAGCAGGACATCGTTTTTTCTTATGCAAGTTGTCAAGATATGGTAAATAATAAATGAGGCTGACACACAGGGCTCAGGGTTCTGGGGAAATTCTGAGAATTTAAACATCTTTCTGTCTAAAGAAACATGTTTGTCTTGCATGCTGGGCACAACGGGGAGCATTTCCTGTCTCCCGCCACAGTTTGATGTCTTGTACCGTCAGGCACACACACTAACACAAACAAGAACATGGATGCAGATGCTCTGACTCAGAAGACAGCCACTTATCAACAAGCCTTTTAGTCGTGTCTCCTCACGCTGCCCACAGCCCTGCACTGCCAAGACCAAAACGCCGGGGCCAGAGGAACGGACAACCGCTAATTAAATTTCCTCCACTTTTCCTCTCTGTCCCCTCCCATGTTGTTTTCTTACCGGTTCTGGGCTCTGGCCCTTTGTGATTCCCAGGAAAATAAACAAGCTTTCCGACTACGGACAAGAATACTACTTTTTAAGTGCTTCTTCTCCTTCTGGTGTCTAAACAGGAGATGTTTGGCAGAAAGTGTCAGGAAGTCTATGCTTAGAAATGATGTGTTAAGTTTCAATTCTAATGCATGCAGGTCTGGGATTTGATGTAGGAATCAGAAGACAACTAGTGATAAGAATATTAATCTGAATATGACATAGTTTTGCTTCCCAGGGCTCAAGGAACAACCGAAGGCAGAAGATACTTTTTCCAGTTCTATTCATTTTCGATTACCATATTTTTGACGAGACGTATGCTGCCACAGAGGAAAGACTTGAGAGTTGAAAGCAGCAACAAAGAAGAGCAAAAAGCAGAATTTTTGCTCTCCTACTGCAAATCTCCAGGCACGTTAAACTTCAAATGTTACTTCTGCAACTTTCAAGAGTAGGCCAGAATTAATAAGACTTAGGGTTGGGCAATATATCAAGTGTTTTTAAGATATATCTTTATACTTTAAAAGAAGATATAAGACAATATGGTTTATATTGATTTATGTTGCACCACTAACTGTCTGTCCCTCTTCACCCTGCTCTGCCTCTCTCTGAGCAACGAGACAAACAAAAAAAATTGCCAGGATAACATACAACTTTATACTACAAGTGTTGCTGGAGCTTTTTGACCTCTGCAGTCCGTTCACTCTTCATGCACCCTGGTAGTTTGTGAAGTTCTGCTTCTCCTGTATTTTGTTTTGTAAAAGGACTTTTTTGTTTTCATTTCAGAAGCATTTTTATTAAATAATATTATTGATTTCACAAACAGGTAGTTTATTTATGTACATGTTGACATTGTGCATTTGTTAATGTTATGTATGCTGTTAATAAAAAAGGCTGATATACCAGTTAGTTATGGTTTGACATTCTTTCTGTTGACCTATAACCTCAAATACAAAACCCTCGACCAACAAGTCAGCAAGCAGCGATTTGTTTTCCTTCCGTGTACTTTAATACGTTTAACTCCTTCAGCTGACACAGCATAAACTGTCCAAAAATGTGTGGTTCTCACTCCGGCATGTTCACTATGTACTTCCCAGTCAAAGCCCGGCACGGGAACTGTGGAGCATGTTTAGAATCCCTAGGCAAGTTAAGGCCAGTTTAGGTCAGATTAAGGTGTATGCAAGAGTAAATCAATCAGGGTTTGGGCTAAAATCAACCGCATCATTATCTGGGTGTGTTAGTCCTTATTTTGTATCCAGTTTTTAAAAATTCATTTTTTTACATCACAAAAACGTACTGACTTTGTGTCACAGTAGGCGAAGGCATTGAAACAAAAGCCCCTTTTAAAGAACTATTAGACGTCAGTGTATTTGAAAAAAAGTTATGGATGCAGGTGTGTCAGGGAAAATCGTGTCGCAGATTTTAGGCAGTTGATGTAATAAAGGGGGCGTAACAGAGAGGTAAGAGTGCAGTGTGTATGTGAATCACATCGCGATTACACAGTCCCTTTTTTTATCCTGACATTCTGCTGTAGGGCCGAAATGAATATGAAAGAATGAGGCATGACATGTAAACAAACAGCAACACATGCACACACAGCACTGTCCCACCCTGCCTGTTTATAACAACGTTCCACATTCTGCTATACCTCTGTCACTACATCGAGGCTGGAGGTGTTGTAACAGCGCAACAGTCTCTTCTTGAAGAGGAAATATAAAAGGGGCTACTGTGTAAAATCACACATTATGACACCAGTATGACAGTGCTGGGTGGTTAAGTAAATAAGTGTAAAGGCAGACATTAAATACAACGCTGTTGTGGAATCTGTGCAAAAAAAAGCTTCAGTGTTTTAAGTCACATGACATCTATTGCTTTTAAATAATTTTATTTAGGGGTGCTGATGGCCGAGCAGGTAAATCACACTTCATGTATGGAGGCTATGGTCTTCCAAGCGAAAAGTCCAGGTTCAAGTCTGGCCTGCGTCTCCTTTGCTGCATGTCATTAAAAAACAACAATCTGATTTAAATAAATGAAAGCTCTAGTCCGCTTGTAGGCTAAAGTTAGCAGCAGCTCAGCTTGCAGCCCCCTGACACCCTGGTGAAGGATGCATTAGAAACTCCGATTTTTAACGTGAGACTTCGTCATTCAGTGGTATGACACGTTTTGAAAATCAGACTGTGTTTTTTTGGACATAAGGAAACCTCTTTCAAAGTTTTTTTTTGAGCATTGGTAAGTAAAGTTTGAATTGCCGCCATGCTATTACTCCTTCATCCCTCTGTGACACAGCTCAAAACAAAACTGAAGAAATTTGACTGACAAAAATGCAAGTTGGACATGGGTTCTTCTCTAGTTATAATTCCAATAATTTATTCGGTTGCAAGTTCCCCTCTTTTGGCCTAATAAGACAAAAACAGCTGGTTGCTGAGCTATCTAGCATTCCCAAGACTTACAGGGGAAACATCATCCTAGCAGTATACACTGGATGCTATAGTGTGAAAATGCACCATAATCCAAATGTAGACTTCAGATGAGCTGGGCTGTCTCACTAAAAGGCCACTTCTCTCCTTCCCTTAATACATCTGCAATCACACGGTTTTACTTTAATCTCTCTCTGCCTTGAAGCTGCTTTAGGAGACCGTGTCCCTGCTTGCATGAAAGAGAAGTTGCTGTTGTTGCTCCAATCTCTTGTAATATTAAATGGTGCTGCTGATGGAGGGGAGTTGCTGCTGCATGTGGTCTCTTTTCCTGGGCAGACATGGCAGGGCAGGTCAGGACTCTGCCCTACAACCCCCATTTCTCCTCCTTCCTCGCTGTACCTCTTGTTTCCCCGCCGTTGATGGTACAGGAGAACATCCATAGAAAAACATACAGTATCTCTTTCAAAATAAGGGGATTTAAACCTTTTTTTTTTAAATCATAAGCTACTTTTCTCTAGACTAAATTTAACTTGAAAATACACTGTGATGAAATAATCTAATTATCAAAGGCTGCATTGGTCACAAGAGGCAGGAAACCATGGGATACAGGTTGCATCCTCTAGTACAGTTCTGAGGTAGCCTGCATCTTCTTATTTCCACTACTTTTAGTTACGGTGTTTTGGTAGATTCAGACTTTCTAACAAAGATGTTTTCTGATGAAAAGACTAAAAAACTATTGAAGTAACATTTAACCATGGATATCACCATCCAGATGTCTTATCTACATTTAATTATGTTGGCCTCACAAGAAGAAAAAAAAAGCTAATGTCTCTTCCATTGTCTTCCAGGTGCATTTCCATTCTTCACCCCTACGCTATCTCCATGTTTCTCTTCCTCCATTACCTCACTGTCTCAGAGCATGGGCAGCTCCAATGTCGCCCTCACACAAACACTCCCACATCCACACAATCCACTTCTTATGTCTCCTTGTGCTGGGACAGACCTTGCCTCCCTGGCAGAGCATAAAAGAAAGTTTAAACCACAAGAGCAGGATGACATTTTCACCCTCTCCCCCCCCCCCCCCCCCCCTCCAAGTAGAGGAATCATCTGTAGTAGGAAGAGGCATCAGATTAGCTGCGCGGGGACCAGGGGGCTTCAGTTTCCAGCTTCCGTGCCAGGCTGTGGGCCCCGATCCTTAAAGACAACACGGCCCTGACATACGCAGCGGGGTGCAGGGCGCGAGGATTCTCACACACACAAGCACATTCCCCTACAAAGCAACGGGCTTAGACAGAGATGAAGAGAGAAAAGACAGGGCTTTGGTTGACGTGGGTGGATGTCTGGTCCTATCTTTTCTAAGATTTACTTTTTCCACTGTGCAGCTTTTGATCCAGCACTGCCCCATCTTTTCGGGGCACTGTTTGACAGACAGGAGAGCTTTACATGAGGCTGGTGTCTGACTTTCAAATAACGATTGTGATTACGAAACAAAAATCGATGTAAGGGTGGAGAAAAAGAAACAACCCCTAAAGTATGCTTTCCTCTCATTTCCCCTCCTCTCTACTTTTTTCTTTTCTCTTTATTTTCTTCCTTCACTCTCTCTCCATCTCTCTCATCTGAAGTCCCCAGGGCTCCTTTCTTCTCTCTTTAAATAGAGGCCTGAGCTGTGAAGTCTAATAATGGTCATTTGGCCTCCCATTCAAAGCTGGGTAATTCGGCCCAGGGACGGCTCACTTTGAGCCACATGACACAAGGAGCTTCCCAGTGACCATGGCAACGAGCGCAGTGGGATCCTGGGCGCCTCCAAACGCCATGAAACGTGGTGAAGCGGTGATTTAGGAGAGGGACTTTTTTGTTGTTGGGGGGTGTTGAAGTTGGTAGCTGAATGAAGGGTTGAGAGAGGGAAAGAGACATAAGAAGGCAAAATAGAAAGAGAGAGAAAAGGAATACGCAGAGAGGGAGAGGGAGGCCACCGCCTGGACGCAGTGGAAACCTTTCCCGACACCCCGCCAGGAAGAACGGCCAAGATAATATCAGCAAGTTGAGGCGTACACAAACATGAAAGGAGAGCCTGAGAGGCAAGGCCCCCCCCCCCCCCCCCCCACCCTCAATGCTCCGAGCTTCACAGGCTTTTCTCTTCTCTCCCTGCTGCTCCTCCTCTCTTTTTCAGTTTCTCTTTCTATCCCTCCCTCCATGCTGCGGTGTTTTTAAAGTGTTTGTTCAGAAAGTTTGGGGCAAGGGGCAGAAGGAGAGGAAGCTAAAGAGTTAGCTTGTGGATTTTACCCCTTCTACCCCTCTTCACACTGCAAAGGCAGCTTTTAACATCTTGATTTGCTTGTGGAATGTTTATATGGTGTCGTACAAATATGTAGCAAAGACTGCGAAATGTAATTAATTATTTAATAGAAACCATTAATTTGACAAACAAAACTTGAAAAATGTACATTTTGGGGGTCTTTTTTTGGGACTCAATAAAAAATGAAGTGAAAACTCGAACATGCTGAAAGGTTCATAAAATGACTAGATCTACTTCACGGCACAGCTCCTATGTTATCTGCCTGGATTTGAACAACCCAATATTGACTTCCAGTTTTGTGCCTCAACTGAAATAATGTAAGCCCTATTATTTTAGCACAATCATAAGGAAAATTGTCTTATCAATACGCTGTATCTGTATGGCTCTGCTGTGAAAAGATTTCTTTCAAAAAATCTCTTGGAAGAAAAAAAAAAAAACAAGCTTCAAAAGGTATGGAACAAAAGCTACCGTTGCAAATCTATCACTATTATGGCCTCACCGCAATCTAACAAAACACTCTGTAGACTGCAGAGTGAAAAACTAAAGCAATTCTCCTCCCTTCTGTTATCAAGGCTCTCTCCTTTACTCAGGTCTCTGCAGAGAGAGAAGAAGGAGGCATGAAAAAAGAAAGCTGTGAGTGAGAGTGATGAGAGAGACACAGTGAGTCATTCAGCCGTCTGCATCAAAACACCAGCTGATCTGCCAGCCTTCTACTTCTTCTTTTCCAGGCTGGTAAACAGTGTGTAGGCTAATACGCTCATGTATACGCACACCAACAAAACCATCCACTAATCAGACAGATATCCTCTCCGTGAAGGCTAACATGCTGTCTTAGAAGTGATCTGAAAACAAGGCCGAGAGGTAGCCAGTTGAATCCAGCATTGTAGCTTCTTTACAACAAGCCCTGTGGCTTGACACCCTCATGGCATTGCCGTGGCCTCAGGACGACCTGGAGCACGCACCTGAGTGTGTAGGACAGCTAACCTGGCCGCAGGCTCGGAGCCAGTCGCCCTCCCGCAGTATCACACTCATCTGTCTGTTGCCATTTCTTCCTTTTTATGCATTTCTTTCTTTTCTTCAGACGCACACTCACACCTTTCTCTGCAGGCAGCCCTTGTGTACTTTCTATATCCCCGTCATTCCTCTCTTACACAACCCTACACCCTCTCTACAGCTCTGGCTGAGATGCCAGACACTGTTAGAGTCCAAAAGCCACTTAGCACTAAGACGCAGCAGCTGTTAGCTCTGGCCTGCTCTCCCATAGTGCCAACTGAGGAGGACCATGGTTGAAAAAGACTGAGACACACTTCTCTGCCGTTCACATTGTTCCATGGCAACTGCAGTTTGAGGATAGTGTTTGTATGTGTGTCAAAGACAAAGCTTCCCACACAGGATATACTTTTTATGGTTGTTTGCCTCTGGCAAAAACTTTAAAGAAGTTAGCTTTATTTCTGGAAGGACATGTCAATAAAGACCTTGATACTTTTCTGTGTTATTTTTAAGTGCTTTGTAGCGGCCGGTCTTAGGGACCAGTTGTGCTCCGCGGCGATGAAATGTTGTCTTTGGCTGGATTTAAAGGTGGAACTGATCATGGTTCAGAGACGAGCTGGTCGAGGGCAGTGCCAGGCCACACACACAAGCACATACCAGGGAGTTTTACATGCTATGCCAGCCAAGAGGCCTGCTTTACACAAGCTGCAGGACTGTGTGGGAGGATGGGTTGCATTTTTCTGCCTATGAGCGTACAAAAAAAGTTGTACCAAGCGAGACAAAAATCCCAGCCACCCACTTACAAAACCAGACATATTTGCCTTCGTCATCTTCTTGAGAACCCAAACCTCCAACCTCTGTCCCTTCCCTCTGTCCTCAGACTCCCATCTTTTCTTTATTTCTGCCACCATTCCACTCCTTCACCTTTCCTCCTCAAGTGGTCCGGGTTATGGGGCTGATGTCATGAGAGCCTGAGAAGGATGAAAGAGGAAAAGCCGACAAGCTAAGTCCCTGTGAGGCTGTTGGACTGACACGGCTGTACTTGAAAGAAGAGATATCTCCCTGGCAGAGCGACAAAGACTCCGACAAGCCTCGGCCACCAATGAAAGCCAGTGGCATGATTTCATGTTCCAGAGGTGCTGCCAAAAATTGTAATGTATGTGTGTGTAGGATGTTGAGAAAGAAAGGAGGGTGGCCAGTTCTGACAAAATAAGGCAGTGGTGAGGAAATGACAGCCACAAAAATGCTATTGACTGCAATAAAAGGCTCAAATAAAGAAGTGATGCATGCGTGCAGAGGTGAAAGCATGATTAACATTTACAAACATCTCAGATGTAGCACACACTTTATAAGCTGTGACATAAGATAACTCTGTCCAGCTCAAACCAGGACACCTTGCAGTGTCATCCTTATAAGACACCATAACCCAGATGACACAGCCACTTTAAATAATGTCTCGACAGAAGTTAGCTACAGTAGGAACTGATTTCTCACGGTTTTCCTGCCGTTGGGGGAGAGGTTCTGCTGTGGCACACAGAAGTCAGCAGTTTAACAGTCCTGCAGCTCTTACAGGAACCTACAGGAACCAGAGAGGAAGTGCAGGAAAAAACTGTGTACATATATATGACTCACCAGCACTTTGGTGAGGTGCACACATGGACTTCTGAGGCTGACATGACCGACCTCTTTTCCTCCACTTCCTCTACTGCTTATATTTGCTGATTTCAGAGCATCTCTCCGTAACAGTTGGGCTGGGCTTGAAATACAGGAGATTTAAAGGTCCAACAAATTGAAAAAAAAACAAAAACGATTTGAATTTGGCAAATTAGATGCAACTTCACAGATATTTCTCAATCTAACCCAAAACATGCATAAACAATAATATGTGAAAATAATGGTACAGCACTCACTATAGAAAACTAATTAGATTGTCATGTGTGACAGAGGGAGGCATCACAAACCTATTCTGGATCTCACAGGGATTCAGATGTAGACAGCACAGAGACTGTCAACAACTAGTGATGTTAAGATCGAACTTTTTGGTTTCTGAAACTGGCTTTGGGTATCTGCTGATACTGATACCGATCTGAGCTGATCTGATCTGCTCCCAAACCAGTGTTAGATAATTACCTGTATTCCTCACTGTGAGGTTGAGACTGGGAACCATTCATGTGTAAGGCAGTATCAGGTTTTACCAACTAAATAAATGCATATAACTGACTCAATTGTTATCACAATTTGCCAAATAATCCTGCATGTGAAGCCTGCGTCTTGCAATGGCATCACTCACATACTGCTCTCACAGTGAACGCTCATTGACTACGAGCTGCATTGTACGTGCAAAGCAGCCTAAGCTGTGAACTCCCATGTTGTCCATGGCTTTTTCGAGTTGCTAACATTGGCTGTGAAGCTTATAATTTTTACGTCCATTAACTTTGCTAAGTGTTCTGACACGTTCTGCTTAGCCTCTATAGCATAGAACTAAAGTGAATAGATCTGCCTCTGCCCTTGGATCGGCCCATTGTCACTGTTACCAGATAGCTATTTGAGTCAGTATCAGACTGGTATCCGATGCCAGTATCAGATTGGTGCACCCCCCAACAACAACCTGCTTGTTATGCTTGCAGTGGCAGTGGGACTATAAAAACAAAAACAGAATACTTAACAGATATGGGTGATAAGATGCTTTGGCAGGCCCAGTCAATATGATTTGGGGACCAAATTGTACATCATATTGCTGTCAACCACAATATGCTAGCTGGCATTCGCCTCAGAGTCTAGAAAGTCAACCCTTTGCTTGGTAACACAGTCAGCTGTATTTAAATGATAACAAACATGTTTGATAAAACAAGGCTTACGATTGGGTCCCTAAACCCTTCATTTAAACAGATAATCAGGTCGAACATTGGCCCTACATTGGTCCTACATCACATTTGCTCTTGCAGCTATCTGGACGACCATTTGCACAGAGACCTTTCCCTCTTTTCAGACACATCTAAATAAAGAGGGGTTGCATGTTGCTATATGTTGATCAAATTCTGAGAACAGCTTGGAGCCTTTTGTTTTCAGAAACGTAATATTTGGACATTGATTGGTGCAAACAACATTTTTTCTCCTACAGTTCTGTGGTTTGTTCGCTTAATGCTCTAACTGAATGGATACTAAATTGACCAGACAAGACCCCAACACTGTTGGTGGCAGAGTGGCATAAAAGTGGAGTGGGCTCTTGGGTTCAGTCAGGGGCCAGTCGGTTAGGGCGGGTAGGGGGGGCAGGGGCTGTTGAGCACAAGGCCAAACCAGCCAGGGTGAGTGTGTAAGAGTGGGCACAGTTTCCGGATATGGGCTGGGCATATTGGCCTGGCTGGTCGGGCAGAGTAAGCGGACTGGCAGGGGGTAAACACTTCACTGTCTGCCCTGGCAAAAGCTGTGGTGCCAACGCAAAGCACCCAGCTGTGTTCGGGCCCAGTTGATGCTCTGTCAAGATGCAACAATGGGCTTTCCCTTCTCTAATTATAGTCCTGGCAGAATATAAACAGAGGAAAGATTGGTCAAGAGGCTGGCTGGAAGCCAAAAGGTCACAGATGAAGGTTCCTGCCATCCTCTGTAGATTGTCTCTCTTTCTAAAACTTTGGGAAACAGGTCAGTCAAACTCCTATACAATGTGGATTTTTGGTACTCAGGTCCTTATTTCTTAACTGGCTTAGCCACCTGCCATGTAGTCACGTTCTGGATCTGAATATAGTCCAATCACATTACCTTTCCGGCCAGCACCAATTCTTTATCATCCGTCTTTGTCGCACATAAAATAGCAATCTTGAAAAAAATGACCTAATTAATCAGGTTCTCAATCTTTGCCTTCATGACTTAGACCCCCCCCATTAGTGGCATGGGCAAATGCCTGAAGCTAGACACCAGAGATTAAGTTAAGGTCCATACAAGGTATGGACTTCAAAGAGTACACAATGATTTACCGTTGCTCTCCATTACCATTGTTGGACTCGCACTGGGCAAAAATAATCAAAATTGATGCAGCAAACCAAGCCATGTCTTTTTATTCCACACATTCTTCGTCGTTAAAATACACTACCTTTGTAATTTACATCACAACCCAACTGTCCATGGTTTAGTTGAATATTCCTTTACCATCAACAGGCATAATGAGTGAGTGTGAGAAGTAAGGTAAGCTCACTTCTGTCTAACTCCCCAAAAAATTATGTATTTGAACATTAAGTGTTCAGCCCTAAGAAAAAAAAAAGTATCCCAGAAACAAAAGGTGTGTGACACCTGAAACAACACCATCCTGGTCTAATGTCTAATCTATACAATAGCATCAGTCCTTTACTGTCACTGTCTGAGACATTCCACTACTAAGATAGTAAAGGGCTCCTGAACCTTGTAGTCTCCAAAATTGACTGACATTTTTCTTTTGAATATTCGAGCTACAAACACATTTTTTGGCTTTAGCATCTTATGTCGAACAGTCTGTGTTTAGAAGGGGCCGATGATTTTAGTGGAATCTATTTATAACATACAGACAACAAATGTCATATACATAAAAAAATGTAAGAACTTAAAAAGAAACTTGTGTAAAATGTCCAGTCCCATCACAAACATTCAACACCTCCTCTTAAAATCAAGGACATCTATCATTTCTGTGTTTTTTTTTCTTTGCCATCCCAGGCATTCTGTTTCCATGATAATTCATTATAGTAAATGGTAAATGGACTTCAGCTTGTATAGAGCTTTTCTAGTCTTCTGACTACTCAAAGTGCTTTTCACACCTACCCATCAACACCCATTCACACACTGATGGCAGCCGCTGCTATCTAAAGTGATCATCAGAAGTAACTGATACATTTAAATTATAAGTGTCTTTCCCAAGGACTCATCGGACATGTGGCTGCAGGAGCTGTGGATCAAACCCCCGACCTTACGGTTGAGAGACGACCGACTCTACCAACTGAGACACAGCAGCCATAGTGGTAAGTGGTAAGCAACAAGTTTAACCATTATAGTTTCCTTGGTTTCCCTTTGGAACTGTTAACTGCTTCCCATACATGAACAAATGGCCTCAGGCTGTCTACTAGTGAGTGAAGCCATCAGTGACAATGATGTATTCTTAGCTACGGTCAGAAGGAGTGCTGAACATTAGGTCAGCTTTCAGATCTCAGCATAAATATGCATCAGCAAGATAGCAGCAACCATCACCAAAGAAAGTGCACCATTAGCATGTCTATACGGCACAAGGGCTCCTTTAATTATGAATGGCTGCTCTCTTTCTGTCACTGGGCATGCACAGGATAAATGAGACTATAGCCAGCCCCCCCTTCATCCTCAGGGAATGTTGGTACATTCCATTAAGAGGAACACTTAATTAAAGCATGATAAAATACCACTCGGAGACTCCAGAGGGGTCTGGGCACTGCAGGGAGGGAGGATGGGGACAGGCAGGCGGCGAGAGACAAGAGAGGAAAAGAGTAAGCAATGGGAAGTAAGACTCAAAATAAAACAAAATCATCCTTCCACGAATTGTCTCTGTGACCACAAAAGATCAAAGATACATTCTTAAAAGGGCTTAATTAAGTCAGGAAGTTGTCTTTAAGTTGGATGTAGCAAAGGGGACTTTTTTATAGACACCAGACATTTCTGCTGCTGGCTCATGGAGCCAAACATTACACGCCGAAACATTCAACATTATGCCTGATAGTTTTAGCTGTGCTTGTGACTTGTATCCTTGAAGATCTTCTACAACGTCATTTACAGGCAAATATGAATTATCTGATTCCTCTTTCATTGTAGTTGTATCCCCAGATGTTTAAATTGTCTATGGACAGAGGTTGGCAAAGTTAATCAAAACTTTAACTCTGTTAACCTCTAATCCATTAACAAATATGTTAACTTCGATAGCAGTTCTTCAGTTATTTTCGTTTATAATTAACTGAAGTTAAAATTGCCTGAGCTAAATATGGTCACACGCAGTCTACATACAACTTTATCTCCACTTTCTAGATCAAAACACTGCCAAACCGTGCAGCTCCAAAGGGACACTGTCTGTTCACTCTGCTTGTTTACATCCTTGCAAAAGAAAGAGCTGAGAAGGCTTAATAACTGGGGCCACAGCCAGTCTATGGCTACCGCCTTGGTTAGTGGTGGGTGGCTGCGTTACAACATAAGTACAACATTTGATAGTCATTGAGGACCAACATAAAACATTAATAATTTGTTTAACCGACAAGTAATTCTGGTCCCATCTAGTAAGGCTGTTGACTTTTAGTCGTCTGGTCATCTAGTCCCACAACTCTCAATTAAATTCAACACTCTAAGGTGTCGCTATGACTTGTTTCTGAATAACATATGTTTGTAAAGATACCAAGATGCTTCAACCTTTTATGTCAAGACTCAATTCACCTACAGTGGCACCTCAATGCATGTCATGCATCCAGCTCATACAATACTGTCTCATGTGGATGCAAAATGATGCTTGGTGTGGTGCATGATTCCCACTGTCCTTAAATCTATATCAACTGTGTAGTTTTATGAATTACCATAAATAAATGTTGCATGAAATGACCTGTGCAAGTGAGTAACCAGCTGTAATTCTTGAAAAAATTGGCACTTGCAAAAAACTCGAAAAAGTAATTAACCATTTGTTTACCTTTCCCAGCACAGTGAGACAACTGGGGTCCAGCTCTGGTTGCTCCAGCTTCACCACTCCGACCCAGCCATACTCATACAGGTCCTCCTCATCATTATTGTTACATAGTCCCAAAGGATGCATCTGAGAAGGAGACAACAGAAATGTGTAAGTAAACATATCACTAGGAAGATTCTTGGAATAACTGAAAAGGAAACACACAAAAAACCCTCAAACATAACTGATTTAACAAAACTGGAAAAACATTTTCTTTTACTTGTCAAACAAGAAAAACAATTAGGACAGCACTCCAAAATTGTATTTTAATTGCCACACGGACGTTTGTTTTACGTTTAAAAGGGAGTTGACCGTGTTCTTTTTCTAAGCAAGTCACAGTTGTGTCTGAAGTTCCTAATGAAGAGAAACAATAAGGAATAGTGCGTCAAATCTTTTAGAAGAACATGAAACGCTGCCCCACACGATGCAAAAGGTTCTTGGCATCTTTGGCTTATGGATTTGCTACCCCCCCGGCTTCGACCCCACAACCTCTCCTTGTGTGAGGGAGAACCATCATTTATAATCCACCTGTCGCCTGTTTTCTTGATGAAAAGTAAGAGTTTAAGAGCATTAGATGTCACCAAAGGATTCGCTGTGTGCGGCAAAATCATGCAGGATCTAAAGATAGAGTGAAGCATTCCACCAGACCTCTCAAAGAAAAGAAGCAGATAAGCAAAACTGGGATTAATGTGCTTTCATGGATCGCCTGACAAGGCAGTTTTCACAGCGTTTCTACTTAAGGAACAGTGGGTTATGTCTACTTCCACAAATTCTGCTGCAAACGACAAAGAGTGGTGCTATTGCTGTTGTGTTTGAACATACTTGCACAAACACTAGGTATATTTAATCTTCACTTATTAAATTAACAAGTGGATGCTAACAATCTGTGTCTTTCAGACTACCTTGTGTTGTCCTCTCATCAGACTTAAGGCCACTAAATTGGCCCAGTTCTTTGTGCCAAAAGGTTTTCCAGAGCAATTGCGTAGACAACCGCTCACCTATACTGACTCACTCACTGCCTCCCCAAAAAAAGAGGTAGTAGCCTTCTTAATTGCAGTCTAATAGAAGCATTTATCTCAAAGCACTATCATAACTTTACTTGACTGTAGGAGGAAGGTAAAACTTTTTATTAGGATGAAATAATGATCTGCTCAAACATGGCTGGATTAAAACTGTAACTAAGCGAAGTCTCAAAATCCTGGATAAATTCCCCTGCCTGGCAACAGTGCAAAGACAAGCTCCTGTATTAGCATTAGAACTGGGCCAATCTGACCTGTAGGCCACTTATCCTATTAACCCAATGACCACGGCACCTTACTCAGCCAGCACTGTGGCGCCGATACCTTGGCAGCTCTAGCCCCTGGGCCACTGCTGATGAACCCAGATACCCTTCCTTGTGTTGACCCCTGACCTTTGAACCACACTTCATCCCGTTGGGAGCAGGTTAGTCGTGCAGCAAGCCAATTGAAAGAATATTCAGAAGCTGCCTTGTCACTTCAGTGCCACAAGGCAGGGGGGGTCAAGCCCCTGACCTGAGGGACTTTTGGGAAGAAGCAGCTCAGTGGAAGAGGGTCAAATGCAAATCAGGTGGACTGTGGAAGAATCATAGGGAAGGAATGTAGACAACGTGTGCCGCTATGGAGCTCCACAGTGCAGCATCTTTTCCTTGTGCCTAAGGGATGAAATGTAATGAAGAGCATTGCATCCATTTTAGTAGTGCAGAGAAAAGCACGGACTGCAGATGCTGAGTAGGAGATGTCACAAGCCTTTATAGCTCTAAACCTTCATTGTGCCTTCCATTTTGCATCCCACCTTTGGAACAAGAATGCCCATCCTCGTGTCCTCCTCCTCCTCCGGCCTCCCACACATGGACAAATTCAAGTGTGAGGAATTTAAAAAAAAGACTGAGATCCAATTGTGAATTACAACCCTTGTCCTTTGTTACAAAGTACATCACTCAGAACTAGCGCAACCACAGAGGAGGTCACCATGAATCAAGGCTACCCTGATTCGAAACAATTTCTACAATTCCTAAGGATGCAGTTGCCTTGTCCGCCTGGCACTTCATTGACGCAGAGCACATTTTCTGTTGTAAACAGAGGTGAGAAAAGAACTGCTGTGATCTAGGTGACAGTGTGAAAGACACATATTAGCAGGAGGCTGGCAGTAGAAGTGAAGCATACAAATTTGCGATAGTAATTTCAAAGCACGCCGTCCCTTTGAGCCTAAAGGATGTGAAGGGAAAGACAAATATTAAAAAGCATAACTTAGTCATGTCTACATTTAACATGGATATCCTGACCTGCCCCTCCCACATGTCATTCCACAAAACAGGAGCAATTCTCAGAGGCCCACTTGCACATCACAGTCAGCTAAGGTAACATTTTGAATTTCATCTGAGATACCAAATGCACAGGATGATGGGAGAGAAGCAGAGAAAATCTGTGTGGGAGGGGATAGAAGCAGAGGCTCAATCTGTCTCTGTGCTGCCGAGGACAAGGAAGAGGAGCCCTGTGTGATTAGGACCTCTCTCTCCTGCTTGTCCAACAGCTTGGATGGCTGTGCCCCTGGGTCTTGAACACTGAGCCATTGTGCGGGGGCTCTTGCACTCCAAATGGGGCAGTGTTGTTGTTGTGGACCATGTTGTTATTTTAGAGGCTGGCCATTGCACCATTATCTCTGCCACAGGGATTTTCCTTTTTTTGTCAGATGTTGACGTAGGCGTTGATGGATGAAGGGATGGGGAGCAGAAGGAAAGGGAGCTCAGTTTGGTCGAGAGATGGAGATCTAGTGAAGTGGGTCACAGCTACTGGCTGTTCACACAAAGGAGTAACAAGCACATATGCAAACGTGCCCTCATACACACACACACACACAAACACCATAACACACGAACTGACAGAGAGTGTCCCCTCTTGTGTTGCAAATGCTATCTTCCCCTGATAGGCCTCAAATCACACAAGTTCAGCCCACTGGAAACACCCTGTTGCTCCACTTTCCTCCACTCCTCTGTACCCAGGGTTTTTTGGGTGAAGGGTATCCGGCGCCCCAATAAAGTGCCACAAGGGGGCGGCTCTTGTTCTGCCCTGCCTGTCCTGCCCCTGGGGGAAGCAGCCTTTCACATGAATATCCTGTTACAGAGGCCACACTCTCAATGAAATCCTGGCGAGGATTTGAACTCCGCCTGTTGCTCAAGTTTGTTACACCCCCTGCAAACCCCGCCCCTTTCAGAAAAAAACACCTGTAGAGGAAGCTCACATGGGTTAGCTTCCTCTTGAGGGGCAGTTTTAAATGACAAACTATCTTTTTGCACTGCTACACATTCATGATAATGTTTACTAGGTTACGTTTTTGTAATTCATCAATGAACATAGTGATCTTTTTCAAGTTGCTTTCTGAAGTTTTTGCACTTCATTTTGACTTTTGTATTTTTTCACTTTTAAGTAAAGTGTCCCCCAGGCCTTTGTGGTTCTCTCCTCTTTTCACAAGTGACCTCACAACAATTGGTAATAAGATCAAAACAGGGACCTAGTTCTCCAACGCCCCCCCCCATCTAAAAGGAAATCAAAATGCAAGTCACACCATACCACACCATTCTTCTCCGTCTGTCTGTGACAAAATTCGCAGAGCCTTTGATCACACAACAACCACTTCTTCACCCCCTTCCCTCCCCTTTTTCCTCTCTGCCACTAAATTATTGGTGGCCCTGGTTACAGACCCCTATTACCTCCCCTTCCCCCCTCCCACACTTCCAAAACAGTCACCCTCCCCTGCACTCACAATGCTATTTTGCCTCTTCTTTTTTCTCTTTATGTCCATTTTACAAATGTTGTCCTCACTTGCACTTCCGTTCCAACAAGAAACGTAGTAATGGTCTTAATAAAAATCAATAATCCGCAGCTTTGTTTTTCCACTTAACCAAACTTTGAAAATTACTCTCAGTGACTTTAAAATCTGTTTAACTTCTCTAAATGGCTGCATTTTCACGTGAAAAACCACCAAATCTGTAAAAAACAAAACTATTTCCTTGACAAAGAAGATATTCAAACAAGATTTTGTTCCTGTTTTGCACCACAGACCAGGAAAGCCTTGTGAACTTGAGGTAAAATCATGCTCCTTGTGTACAAAAGCTTGCTGAAACATGGAACTCATTGTGCTGTGCACTGCAACAAGGCATGTGGATAAAACACACCAGAAGCTCCAAACATCAAAAGGCATGTGGGCAGATTGGAGAGGAAAATGTTGCCTGAGCTAAACTGATCAATACAGGCTGCAGATTCAGAACAGAGTTACAGCACTTCTTGTCATGGCATTTAGGTCACTCGGAGGAGGAGTTTCTGTTCTAACAACCAAAGCTGCCTTTTTGTCTGAAGCGTGTGCCAGCCGAAAACAATTTTGACAAGATGTTCTTTGTGAGGCTGGCTAAATGATTAACCAGGCAGGTTTGTTGTTCACTGGGTTTCTTTCATGAATATTGGAAGAAGGGCTGGCACCTATTTCACATGCACACAAAATGTAGTAGAAAAACCTGGGCATGGCGCCACTCCTCACACCCACCTGCTTCCCCTGCACAGTGCATGTGTTTACGTCTCTCACTGTTTGAGCACAGGCATGTCCAGAGGTCAATGTGCAGCCCGAAACACATCCCGGGTGACCGAGGGGTAACTCAGTGGCATCTCTCACTAACTGTCCGATTGCCTTGAACTTAATCAACCCGGAAGAGAAGCATCCCGCCCACCTCCCTGGGGCAGCTAACCCCCTCTGACCTCGTCCAACACAACTTCCACCAAAACTTTCCCCTCCCCAGCACAGGCCTTCAACCAACCGCTCAATCGGGGGAGGTTTGTCAACTTCCTGGAATAACACGCTAGTCTTGCCAAGAGAGGTGGTGTGTAGTTGTGACAAGGGCTGTGGGATGGGGTTGATGTGTCACAGGCCACAGAGCCCCATATACCATTGAATTCCAGACAATTTCCCGACATTAAGATCCTGACATTTTCTGGACTTGCCTTTTTCTGAGCTGGAGATTGTTTGAGGTAGACGCATTTTCATTGTTGGAAATATTCTGTTTGGTTTAGGCTATAGGAGATGCCTGGGAAGAGCATGCAGGAGTAATAGGCATAGTCTTCTGTAAAGTGGAATGGTTCTTGGGTATTATGTACTAGAAGGACGTTTCCCAAAACACAAGTTATAGGAAAACATTGCACCAGCAACAGAGATGAGAACTAAAGAGTATAAAGAAGTGAAACTCCACTCAACGTAAACAAGGTCATCACTGCCCCCACTCACTCGCTGTGTATGGCTGTGACGATTACCTGTTGTGTTCACACATCAGATTATCTGGACTTTAAATGGACTTTGTAATTGGGTCTGGCAGAAAAAACATGTTCAAAGCCTGGGTCAACCGATTCGGAGATTTGCAGTTTCAAAAGCAGCCTACTCAGCCTTTTTCACACATATTTACCTGAGCATTTCTAGAATGCTTTATTTGTATAAGTAAGGGTTGGATAAATCAACTGTTTGCTTCCACACATACAGCTCACCTTGAAAACTTTGGGACATTTTCCAGAGTCTTGTGTATGTGTGAAAACATCAAAATAAAAGTACATTTTCAGCAGTTTAGGTGTGAAAGGGTCTTAAGTGTCCCCTTGGATTTGTGATTTATTTCAGAACCTTATAACATACTTGAAATACTTAAAAAAGGGAGCCTCTGTTGGCAGGGACAGGAAGTAGGGTTGGTAGGCTACAGGATAAGGTTGAGACATTAACAACCACACAAGACACCCACACAGCTCCCAGGAATGACTCAACCTGGAGCCTCATAGAGTATCTCAAGACACTTTCACCCTCTGTCAGATAATAGATGATAAAATGAAATGTTATGAATGTTGTTCACTGAAAAAAGTCTTCACATTTTTTCATGTACTAACTAGCGGTGACTCATACAGTTCACAGCCCATTCATACCTTTCAATCAGCACTCTTTCATTGTCACAGACGATCTATGTGATGACATGATTTTCATGTAACTGTCACAAGAAGTACAAAGCATGATTTGATATATATTCAGACAGGTGAAGGGACAACTTGCAACTTGCTATCACAGCATGAATTACACAATAGTGACTGAACTTGTAATCAAAATTATTTGTGATCAACCAATGATTATTTTCATGACGACTAGCTTATCAAACATCTTGATATTTCAAATCTAAACAAAAAAAAAGGATGGAGTGCAAAAAAAAAAGCTGTGTTGTAAATCTGAAACCAGCGGCCTTGATATCTTCATTTAACTAGAACAATTACTGAAACAATTCATATATTATCAATCTGTTGGTTAATTTTCTGTTGGGGACTTAGTTGTTTCTGAACAACATTTATTCTTGGTAACACTTAAGAAGTCAGAAAAAAACATATACAGAAGACTAATGAGTGGGAAGGTGGATTGAAAAGAACTTGGCAACGTGATATGTATCAGGGTACCAGGATTACAATTTAGTGTGTTGCAATTTATTGTGCATGGATATATATTACCTGTTTATGGTTTCATAGGCTGCGGGTCTTTGTGTTTGTACTAGCAATGGATGCTCACCTCTTCCTGTCTCAGTTCATGATTTTGTTGGAATAAGAGTGAAACACCTGAAGATAAATCACACACTGCCTGCTAGCCGATGGGGGTTTAAACACAACCCAAAAGTCACCCTCTGCAACAAACAAGTTAATGAAAGGTTGTACATTTAAAAAAGTGTTTTTTTCTAACTTTACAAGGTTATCCATAATCATAGTACTGCAATACTCCAGTGTATTGTGAATTTCTTCCTCGACCCATACTTATCAGCCAAAAAGCTACCTATCATGACTTCAAAGCTTTAATGCAAAGCAGCACATAACAGAGATGCTCCATCATGTTACATGTAAGCACAAAACTGCTGGTAAAAAACAAAACAAATTGCCCCAGCTCATACACGTCTCCCTGCTGCTGCAAAAAAAAAAAAAAAGAAGAAAAAAAAAAAGTGGTTTGGACAGGATGCAGGCAACTTCAATCCCCTCCTAGCCCTGTATGGCAACATGGCAGCATGCTGTAACCACTTACAAACCTGCTGGCAAACCCTCTCTGCAGTCTTGGTAATACTGACACAAATGACCTCTCTTGAACAGCAAACAATCATCAAACTACTTGTAAACTAAGGGAGGCTGAAATGTGGCATCCTAATTCAAAGTATGTGTAAAAAGTGCATTCAGTGATATTTCAACTATAAATCTGGTAACTACCACAGAAAAAACTTTAATTGCACCAAAAAAAACTTTCACAGAGGGTTTTTTTTTTTTTTTTTAACTCATAGGTGTATTACAAGTTCATGTTTTGCAACAAGTATGTGGTAAGTCACAATTGATTGACAGTCGTAGGTCAAAGGTCAAGTTTTCCCAGTGTCTCGTAGCCATCTGTTCATGTGGAATGCCTTGGCTTGCTTTCATCTCCGCAGATCTCCTCTATTTCATCATCACTTCATCCTCACTGGCCCACGGACACACTGTCTGGACCCTGAGGGTCTCTCCAGACATCATGTAAGAAAGACAGAGTGAAGATATCAAAGTCTGAAGCAGAGTCTTGATCTATAGATGACCCAAAAGAACCTTCTAGCAACCAGGCAAAGACAAGGAGTCTGTCTTGGAAATAATTTAGTGTAGATTGGGATGTGGTTCTTAAGCAGGCACACTGGGAGGATGAACAGTCAGTTTTGTTGTCTTGAAAAGGTTACGGCCACCAGGACCACCAATCACAAGCCCCAGAAACACTTTCATCAAAGAGCAACAAAGCCAATTTCTGTGTTTCCTCTGTGTGGCAAAGAAGCTGACCTTAAACACACCACAAAGTCTCCAGCTGACAGCTCACTACTATGTGCTGGTTCATTCTGTGCCTGCAGACACCATCCATACCAGCAGGTTGCAGAATTCTGTATTTGTCCTTTAAAAAGGAAAGCTGGAAGACCTAGGAATGTAGCTTTACAAACAGCTTTGAATAAAGATGCATTTCCCCCCACAAATCTCCCGCTTAACATTCAATTTGTTGTTTTCATAACATAGCTACTTATTATTGAGGCTATATGTTTGATAAAAGGTTGCAAATGGTGTCGTTGTTAGCTGTTGGCATTGTGCCAGGAAAAAAAAAAAATTCCACTACTACAAATGTGACTGCTTTGTCATTTTCATTACTCTTCTCAAACACCAATTTGCCTTGCTCAATGGCCAGTCAGAGTGATTTATCTAACCAGTGGGCACCAACTTGCCATATCAACTTGCTCATTCGCCCAGTAGCTGAAACCAAGGGCCCACACGTGCTTATGATGGGACGCCACGCAAAAGCTGTGCGACACTAGCTGCATGTCTGGTTTTTCTTTGGCCTTTCTCCAAACCAATCCAAACTAAGTAGGTTTTCCAGGTAAAAAAAACTCTTAAATAAACATTGGACATAAACTTGGACTTTAATTAAACATGTGATCTGTGCATCTTGTCAATAGAAGAGTCACTTTATTGGCTCTTCATAAGCCATTGTCACTCTATGGAACAGTTGCCGGTGCAAGTCACAGTTTGGAGCAAATGATGCAATTTGAGACAGGTTGCTGAAGAGGTGCCGGTTCCCTTCCTGAGCACTGCCCATGTACCCTTGAGCAAGGCACTGGACCGCCTTCTGCTCCCCTGACATCCCACTATTAGTGCATGTCCATGATCCTGTTTGTGCATGTGTGTGTATTCTTTGCCAATGTGCCAGTGTGTAGCATGTTAAATAACAAAGTAAAAAAAAAGTGAATAAAGTACATCTTAGACACTTGTATTAAATAACTGGACTGGTAGAAATAGCCTGATACTGTATGGACGTCAATTATCATGTCAAAATAAGATGCTTCATGACTAACTATCTGAAAAGTTTATAGAATTTAAATTCTTTAGGAGAAAAGACATGTGGGTAATATCAAACATTTCCCTTTTAAATGAGAAAGAAGTTCTTTACACATCGAGACTCATTATGAAAATGCGGACACTCAGGGAACTTCCTGCACTGCTCTCTAAGCTGTTTAATCAATTTCCTGAACTGGAAAACTGTCAATCCAGCTATAGGGTAATGTGGTTTAAACCAAGAAATATCATATCCTCAGGGCCTACTGTAGAGTTGATTCATTTATTTTAATATCATAATTTGCCAACCAACCAGGTAAACAAAACGACAACATTCTCTCTGAGTTCTCTCACCGTCGTGTGGAGGTTCAATGTCAGACTGTACATGGGAGGGAAACGAGCACAAGTAAGGAGGCAGAGTTTTGAATTGCAGCCTTCTATGTATAGTGTGCACAAATATTCTCACAAGCTTAAACGCATGCTATAACACACACAGACACACACACCTCCCCTCTCACTCTCTCGGTCATCCATTGCCCCCCTTGGTCGCTCTCTTCCCCTCTTTCCCAGCACTAGAAATAACTTCAAAGCAGGCGGGTAGCCTTGAGGAGAGAGGGAGCAGGATCTTGTTACAGTGGAGCAGCTGGGAGGGCCCTACAGGTGGGGCCGACACTCCACCTCCTGTAACACTATCACCGTAAAGGGATCCCTCGGCTTCTCCCTTGGAATAATGAAGACTTCCTCCCTTTTGTCTTCTCTGCTGGGACTGGAGAACAATTAGCCAAGCTAGCCCAGCTTCCAACTTTACTTTGAGCGGGATTGTGATGGAGCAAAAAACATAATGATGGCGCTTGGAAAAGGGAAGTTTGTCAATGGTGGAACATAAAATAAAGGAGCAATATGTAAGATATCTACTGAATTAAATCATAAAATGACCCTACTATATCATCAAACATTAAGAAAACATGTTATGGTGAAGTGCTGGCTTCTCTGACAGCAATGCAGCAGCCAGTATGTCCTCCTTCTAAGTCTCGATTTCGGGAATGGTTTGTATAAATTTTGTCCAGAGAAGGTGGGCCGTTTTATGGCATGGAGGGTACCACATGGCCAATTTGGATGCTCCTAGGTTTGCCAGGGAAACAGCAACTCAACAGGTGTTGCAGCGATGGAAACAGGGAATAAAACTGGTTCAGATAAAACTAGTTCTACCCGACATAAAAAGCCTTCGCATTTTTATGGCAACCCACGAGTGCATCAACTCTAGGGAGGAGGGAGCGGGGGGAGACAGCTCTCGCCAATGTTTGGAATTTGGACTGCTGCACCAATTTTGGATGCTACGTTTGAGAGTTACATATTGGTCCTTTAAAAGTTTGCAGAATTAACCACTTACTTTGCTCTACACTTTTAGAAAGTTAACAGATCGAGTTGAAAAATTAAGGTGAATAGATAACAGAAGACTCACCTCATTTTTTTAATTTGAAAACATTTCCATGAGTCAAGGGCATGCCCTGAACAAGCACGCTTTGTGATTCGAGTCTCAAAGCAGTCTGCAGCAGCATCATCTGTCTGTTTTCACCGCCCCCCCCCACCCCCACCCCCACCCCCACTCACACACAACCCCACTACTCGCTGTCCCCTCCTTAACCTTGCATGAAAATCACCTCAACGCCATCCTCATAGCAACGGCCAAAGCAAACAAGTGTCATGGTTTCAGAGAGAGCGACAGACGCTGGCAGAGGACACCCAATATCATGTAAATGTCCTGATATGTAGCACAAGGCTCCGGGGTTGACAGCTTTAACACTGAGCAGGACGCCGAGATTGTGACTCTATTAACTCTCTGCAAGTGCATCCCCAAACAGTCAATGACGTGTGTGTGTGTGTGTGTGTGTGTGTGTGTGTGTGCACACTCAAAAGTCTCTATGGTGTCACTTTCAGCTCTTCAGTCTTTAAAACCCAGAGTGACACGAACAAAGGACTGGCCGACAAAGTTCAGGGGTCAACATTGGGCTGGATGCCACCATTTTGGACAGAGAAAGGGAAGAGTGAAAACAAATGTGCCCCCCCCTCCCCCTCCTCCCTGAAGAGATCACAGCATCTATGTGCGAAGATAAAGTAACAACAGCAAGCACACATATTGTCCCTGTGAGCAAGGGGCTGCTGTCCTTATGAGGACAATTACTAAAGTAGGTGAACACATGCATACATTATTTGTCAGCATCAAGGTGACAAACTGAATTCATTAACATGACTAACAATGCAACAAGCAAAGGGATATGGGGCGCATTAATAAACAATTCTATCAGCGCCCAACTGCAGAGTAGCAAGTACTCGTGTTATTTCTTCCAAACATATTTCTAGAGATAAAAGATGAGATTTTAAACTGGAAAAGGGAATTAAAACACAATTTCTACCAAACACTTTTTTCCCCAGAAAGAAACTAGACAAAGAACCTAATCTTCAAATGCCTTTGTTATCTAACACACTGTAAAAATCCTACGAGAGAATGAAGAGAGCAGCAAAATTTCACTCAAAAAGTGGGATTGCGTTTTTGCTTGAAATATTATCTTTTAAATAAAATATTAACTATCAAACTGTGAAAGCCATTATTTTCCAGTCTGCTGACAAATGCTTTATATCGTTATCATTTCAGCCCCCAACAATTTATTAAGCTACTAATTAAATATATGCTACATTCAGTGTCTGTGTAGCTACGTCCACTGCCAGCACTGCCCCAAATATCAGCGTAATCCCCGCCCTGGCCTGGTCTCCTCCTCTTTACACCTCACCATAAAATAAAAGTCAAAGTCACGACTTAATGAGCTATGATAAATGCTGCTGCATAATGGTTGGTGAGCGCAGGGAGGAAGGAGGGAGGATGGAGCGTGTACATACCTGGCGCACTCAAGATGCTCCATGTGTGTGTATGCTTGTGTCAAAAGGACTAAGGGGTTGGGGTTGCTAAAAGTGGACTGAAGGGAGGATTGCAGTCATCAACACCTAGGTTCTGAGTGGCCTTTGATGTTTCGCGGCGTCTTTGATGGTCCCGGCCATGGAGGAATGCTGCTCACCCCCCCCTGCCCCAAGAGCCCCCTAGAGTTGTGGAATGCAGCACAAGCTGCTGCTGCTCGACCTGCTGGAATGGGATTAGTGCACAGGCCCATATCACCCCCCACCCCTCTCTTGTCCGCTCCCACCCTGCCCTCTGGAGTGGACAATATAGCAGCACCCTCAGCTAGGCCCTTGAAATTTTGGTGCATAACGGCCAAATTCCACCAGATGCGTGTTCGGTCCGTCTCCGCTCCGTTCCGGCAGCGGAGCTGATACGTTTCACTTTATTCAATGTGTGTGCTTCCACTGGGACCGCTGCGCTGCGTCTCAGCTCCGTCTCAGCTCCGGCAGTCCGGAGCCCTCCGGAGCTGATACGCAAGACTTCTATTTTTGCCGGATGCCGGAGCACGACGCATCAATTCAGCACAGAAAAGAACAAGCGGGACGGGAAGTCAGACACCGATACAACATTAAAACATCCGGTTTATTTTCAGAATAAAAGACTCAGTTTTAACGGTTCAGAAAAACGACCGTATGTGTGTTTGTTTATGTGCCATGTACATCGTATTATCTCGCGCTGTCGGGAGTTAATCTTTAAAATACAGCGGGAATCCCTTTGTCTCTGCACCCCAGCTGACCGGCTGTGCCCTCCATGCTGCGGACGGAGCACGCAGCCGGTGGGTATTGAAGGACGGGGGTGCACGGAGCCGTCACGCACCGGAGCGGACACGCAATACACACGGATCTGGTGGAAATTCGGCGTAAGTGTTAATAAAAGGCATACGTATATCCATTGTGATTGCCTTCAGCTCTTCTGATCATCCCTGAAGGCTCAAATTGTTGCTGATTTCAGCAGCCGCATTTACTAATTGCACTCCTCCTTTAGAAGCTGTGTATCTTACCATAAAATTTATGCATATACGTTTTTATTGCTAAAAAATGAAAGACTGAAATTAGGGATTTTATTACGAATCAATGATCAGATGTTAATCCACTACCAGTTTACTCTACACTCTCCAAAAAAATCAATTTTCCTAAAACACACAGTGACTTTTTCAAGTGTCTTGTTAAGTCCATTCATTAGACAGAAACCCAAAGACAGTTGGTGTACACAAGGCAAAATAATAATATTGTATTTTGCAAATCTGGAACCGTGGACATTTTGGCAGGTTTGCCCAGAGAAGAATACAGTAATCCAGTGATTCAGCAACAATTAATTGCATATTTCAGGTCTAATCACAAATAAGCAGAGGCTGGTTGAAATCACTGCAACAACTACAATATGATATATTTTTCCAGTGTCACTTTATGTCGTGACATGGCATTTTTAC
Source organism: Tautogolabrus adspersus (assembly GCA_020745685.1). Classification (NCBI taxonomy): domain Eukaryota; kingdom Metazoa; phylum Chordata; class Actinopteri; order Labriformes; family Labridae; genus Tautogolabrus; species Tautogolabrus adspersus. The sequence goes on from CM036534.1 coordinate 22,613,306, forward strand.
ACAAAAGTCCCTTTACAAAAATGTATAAATGTAGATAATAATAATAATAATAATGTACAGTAGCCTATGTGGGATTGGTCGCCTGTTGAGACAAACATATCTATGGTCAGCTGCTGGCCTATAATCAAAAGCTGAAACACCTACCTCTAATATTGTGACATTCACTCCCCCCTATATAAAACTCTTTGGATGTTATTGTTAATAAACACCAAAGCCTGGGTCTATCAAAGTAAAGAGCTGCAGTGTGATATCAGAGAGACTGTGTGTGGACTGACTCACACTCATATATACATGGACTCTTTGTTTGTGCATGTGATGGCTACAACTGGAGAGGTGTTGTTATCCCACTGCTCCCCGGAGACAACACAGACAGGGTTTTCTGTAAAGGTCAGGTTTATATCATCCTCACACACTTCATTTTGAGAATGACCTTTCGCACAACAACTGGACAAACAAGCTAGGGTCTGGCTAGGCAAGGCCAGATTGACCCAAATGTTGGTTATTGCTGCACAGTATGTTTGATCCTAGCTCCCTCCCAGTGAGAGTGACAGAATATGCATATGTTCACACACTAAAACAAATGTTTGCTTAGACAGTGGCTTTTGTACAGTTAGAACTACTCCCCTCTCCCTCCTTACCTCTGCTTTCATGCTGTCTACAGGATCTAGTGAGTGAGGGAGGGAATGAGGCAAGGTGGAGGGGCGGCCAGCATTAGCGCTGGTTTCAGATTTCGGCCACCTCTGACTTGTTTTCTTTAGGAAACACTTACTGGGGCTCCAAGTGCACCAGAGGAAGTGCTCACCTACATCACTTCCAGGTCGGAAGACTAAGGTCACACTGCACTCAAAGGAAGAAGACTAAGAGTGGGGGCTCCATTAAACCTCATGTGGAATGTGTTTAACTTCATGATTTAGTTTCAAATGCACTGACCTTAAAGAAAACACTAAAGAATAGGTAGTTGAGGAGGGGTGAGAGATTGATTTTTCCTGGTGAAAACTGGCTCTCTAAGATTAGCCTCAAACACATTTCTCAAGTCTCTCAGTCTTTTATTGGCTCTCTTGGTTCTGTGAATGGCTGCATGATCACCTTTCCTGACAACCTGGAGGGGTATACAGGGAGAAAGCTCAATCTAGGGGCGCACTCACACTAGCAAAGTTGTCACGTACCGTGCTTAAGCACGATTGCGGAGCACTCGCACTGGTCAAACGAACTGGACTTTAGGGTTAGAAGCTTGCTTAGGCACGGTACGGATTGCCAGTGTGAAAGCACCCAAAAAGGAGCCAATGATATTCAAGAGGAAATAAGAACACAATAAAAAAAAAGGCAGGGCTTTTTCTAGGAATAATGATGATGGAATAAGAGGTGATTCGATGGACAGAGGGGGGGTCACCTCTGGACTTCCTAGTAAGTGAAGAAAAGCAGCATAGGAGCACTAAGAGCTTCTTTGATGATCCCCAAACAGCTAATTGCTTGATCTTTGATGTGACTTTTAGGCAAGAATGCAATGGCATGCAAGTTTTACACCAACAAATTGCAAGTAAAGTATGTGCTTGCTTCTTAGAGCCCAACCAATATACCAGCAATTTAGCTTTATATTAGCATTTTAGCTATTACTATTAACAATATAAAAGCTGATTGCTGCATGATAGACAAATCAGTATATTCAATGGCAAGTCTAATAAGACAAGAAGAAATTACATTTGAAAAAAGGCTGGGCTATGTTTAAGGTCATTTACAATCATTTCAAAGCTTATATGAGACAAAGTATGTGTTTCTGTAAATCACTGTAAACCTGTTATTCACAGAGGTTTCTTTTTCTTTCTTTGTAAAGTTGATGTCTCTAATGGAGGATAAAAAAATACTGTTATTGATATGATGCAGCTTTTGTGTCTCATTGACTTATCCTGGCAGGTCTTCGAAAGCAGCTCTGCTTAAGGCATCAAGAGGGACCAGTGGGCAACTTGTCCCACCTCTTGTACGCAGCAAACATATCTGCATGTGTTTTCAAAGCCTCTCCTGAAATGTGTTCTGACCAGTTATCAGGTTAGACAAGTACCTTCATTCAGAGCATATTGATATTCTCAAAGAGAGGGAGGAGGTGGAGAAAAAGATTAGGGGGAAAATCCTATCTGAGAGATTAACTCACAGCACCCAACCAAGCCAGTACTGGGTTCACTGGCTCACTCAGTCCTATCTCACCCACAAGTCTCTTGTTCTAAAGCAAAGCATCCCTTTGATAGTCGACGAGAAGGAATCTGGAGGCGTTACAGGTTTCTTTTGTGCTTTACCCTGCACAGAGAGTCTGTGTATGTGTGCCAAGGCTGGGATTTCTTTTCTTTACTCCCCCTCCCTCCCTCCTTTCGGTCTTTTTCTCCCTCTTCCCTTTGCCTTCATCTCCTGCTTCCCCCCACCAAACACTAAATTAGTGAATCATAAACCTTTTCTCTCCTTTTTTAGTCACCATCAGAAACTGTGATTGAAAATCTCAAACTGTTACTGTGAACGTTTCAATCATGATGTACTTGTGAACAAAAGTGACCATATTTGGATTGTGACAAGTGGTAGAGACCGCTTCAGAGTTTTTAAGGGTGGGTAAGTGGTGGGGTTTTTTGGTCAGAGAAGGAGCGGAGGGAGAGGGGTGGGTGAGGTTTGACTCCCCTTGGAGATTTTCTTAAACCCATTACATCAGCTGTTTTCTGCTTCATGGGCTCCAAGTCCAGGACTTTTGTAATGGTAGAAAATGACCTAAATTGACATTCAGAATGGTTGTGGTTGGTTAATTGTGGCCAAACAATTTTGGCATGAATAAAAAAAGATTCCGGAGAGACTTATTTTTTGCCTTTTGCTAATTCTTCTTACCACAAATGAATGCAAAATAATCATACCCCAAAACAATGTCAGCTTTCTAAAAAAAATGCTCAACCATGCAGATCCATATTTGTTTCACCTCTGCCGTTGGAAAAGCCAAGATTTTAGCCTGACAGTTGCTTTGTGGTGATCAAAGCTGAGGCAAAGAAGCACATCTGTATGCTTTGGCCCTCTTTCACTAATAGAGCCTGTTTTTGTACATACATGATTGTCAAAGTCGACACTTTTTGGAAAATGTGGTAAACACCAGCTTTTATCAAAGGGAGAGCAGAATCAGGAGAAAAGTGTGAAATAAGAAATGATGCAGCACTCCTGCTAAGCTCTACCCACACATTCAAATCAAAAGGCTGCACAATGGCTGGCCTAAAAACATAAAGGAAGAAGGAGAAATTCAAAAGAGGCCACTTGCTGGTGCTGGACAAACTGATCAGTAGCACATAGACTGTCAAAAGCTAGTGGGAATGTCAAAGGCACCACTGATCTCTCTCTTTCTCCCCTAATGTGATCAAACAGGGGTACCTTCCCTGGGGGTTGTCAAAGGAAAAGAGAGAGAGAAAGTGAATGGAAGCTTTGGTGCACCATAGGAAGCCGGCCACCAGCAGCACTACCAAGCAGTGAGCACAAAACAACATGCTGTCTCTCAAGCTTTCTTCCAGTTCCACAGTGAGGGGGAAAAGAAGAAGAGGAGTTGGCTGAGGAGGAAAGTTTGGCTGGACAAACAGTGAGGGGTAAGGGCTCAAAAGGACTGGGTTGCCCGGGTGAGGGGGACCCGCAGCTACAAATATGTCCACATCAAGCGTCCAGCTTTGGGCCAGGCCCGCAGAGGTGAGCTCCCAGTGTGCTCGGAGGTCAGTGGGATGGACAAAGAGGGCTGACATAGCTCTACCCTGGCAGAGCAGCTGGACTCGGAGTGAGGAGCTTAGGACTTGGGAGGAGCTGTTTGTGCACGTGTGTTTGTGTGTGTGTGTGTGTGTGTGTGTGTGTGTGTGTGTGTGTGCGTTTGTGTGTGTGTGTGTGTGTGTGTGTGTGTGTGTGTGTGCGGGGATTGAGAGAGAGAAAGCATTGTATAAAGTGTACTTATAAGCCTGAATCATCAATGAAGTGGCAAAATTGGAGGTGTCTTTCACTCCAGACATCTTCCCCATCACCTCCAATAAAAGTTCAACATTGCACTTAACAGAAATTCATGGTCAACTTGTGATCATTTCAACACATAAAAGCTGAGAGATGAGGAATAAGATGCCTTCAGTGTTTGAATGCCAGATCTTTTGGTATGTCAGGCAGCTCTAAAAATTGCTTTAGCCAATGTCGCGATGGACAGGAAGTCAGTCACATATTAAAAACTTTAGCCCACCTAATCTCTGCAGTTGGAAATAAAACATCACTGAACACTTTTTGTATTAACCTGAAATTTACCTGAGCCAAAACCAGTTTTTGGCTGAACTGAAAAACATTATGCCCACACACAAATCCACACACTCACGTACTCACTCACTGTCCCTCCACACACAGCAATAAAAGGGGGGGTGGGGCCGCTGTGGTGATCGGACAAACACTGTTCTTGGAACTCTGCCGAGCGGGGCTATTGTGCAGGCGCGGTAAAGAGACAGAGAGAAAAGGTTGGGGAGGGGTGGGGGTGGCGTCGAGGTTGCTTCAATGGCTGGCTCCATCAGTGGAGATAAAAGGCAGAAAGGTGCTAGGCCAAGTTGAGGCCTGGGCGAGGTGGTGGAAATGATTTGAAGGAAAGGCTCACAGTGGCAGGTGTTTGCAGGTGAGGTGAGGTCAGAGAAAGATGTTTGTATAAATGTGTTTTACTGATCTGAACTAATTAGATAGCTTCTGCATATGTGTTATTACTAAAGAGTACTGCTCAATAAGTAAGCTAATTAGCTAATTAGCGAACTGTTGTAAAAGAATGACAAGTAGTTTCATGTGAACCTTTAAATTACATCCAATATATAGTAATTTATGTTGAATTCCTGTTGAATCAAGTTTAAAGCTAAACATGAACAGAGTTGATAAGGGATTTGAAAGGATTTGGGTATTAACTGTTTTATAGGGGACACTTTTTCTGCTAACAGCTTGTTATATGGATTATCCAGAATAACAGGAACAAGGTCATGCAGAGTTCTGTTATTTGGGTGAACCGACCCTTTTTAATGCTCCTCAAGAAAAGAAAAAAAAAGCATAATAACTTTACTTGAATGTGTGTATCCTTTTACAAGTCACCTCAGGGCCAAACTGGCCGAAGATCTAGGTGTGGATCCATGTCACCAAGCCATTCAATCCCCCTCATCTCCAACCCTGTCTATCCGCACAACCGCCTTAGGACATGTTCTGTGGATTTCATACATTCCACTGTGGGAGGGGATATGCTTAAGATTCTTCCACTTAGGTGGTTTTGATTTTCATGATTTCACAAAAATGCAAAAACACGTAAAATAACCAACCCAAACCACCATGAAAACAAGTTATTTAGGACATTGGGTGTGTAAACCACTCTTTAAATATTACCACAATATAAGTGGCAATTACAGACAAGGAAATCGGCATAAACAAGACTGTCATGCCTTTATGACAACACCATTTGCAAAGCCTGCACCTCCTTAAACATGTGTGCTTGAGCCCTGGGCAGCAGAACGTGCTAAATAAATAGTACACAGGGGGTAAAGGGTACAGAAAAGTAAACTTTGATTGATGTGGAACAATTATATTCCCATATAGCTCTCAATAAAGGCTGATTTGTTCTCTGATCAACCCAAAGTGTTTATGACGTCACTATCAGTCTGGTCCCAGAAGCAAGGCCAGCACCAGAATGGAACCCAACATTTGTGTAGCAGAAGACCCAGCACAGCGCATTGCACATACGTAGTATTGTTCCTCTCGGTCTTGCTGGTGGGATTGCCAGAGGGAGGAGCTGATTGGGCTGAAGAAAAAGGGGATGGACAGTTGTGGGGTTAAAGGCTTCGGATTTGGAATAAGCAGACCCTTGGGATAACTGCCAATGAAGAGTTAAACATCAAACCTGTTTAACACACAAGCACTTCCTGCAGCCAGTGTTGCCAGGGCCGCTTTGACAAGGTAATGTCCAACTTTTACAGATCAGGTCATTTCACAGTCGAGAGGGCTGTTCCACCACTGAGTGGTGGGAGTTTTTTTTTTGTATCCTCCCATTATTCTCTTCTGCAAGTTGTGGCTTATAAATTATACAATCAAAGCCAACAAGTTCCTCCCACATCCATGCCTTTGTATGGCGATATTTGGAAGCGATTTATCAGCCCAAGAGTTCATGACTCTAGTGTTATAAACCCCTAGGGATCCATGTTGTTTGATTTGTTTTTTATTAGAAACAAGAAGCCACTTCGCTGGCTGTAACCTCTGGGGCATTTGGCTTCAAATCTAAGAGGATTGTGGGTTCCGAACTCTTTTCTGTAAAAGGGACAGCAATAGCAAACCCTTCCCTAAAGACCAATGTTAGTGAAAGTCAGACAGGTTCTTACAAGATGCCGATAGGATTTTTCTCTGGAACCCCAAAGTTGGTTGCACAGGAATGTGAAGACATTGGCAATTGTTTGACAATAAATGTGAGCCAAACAATGTGGTAGAATTCACTTTCTGTTTGAGGATGTCTTCTCCAAAGAAATGGCTTTAAGCTGATTTATACAGCAACTTGATATAATTGTTATTTCTAAACCCAGTAGCAGGGAAGTTACTTTGAGCACCCTTCTTTATGTTTGTATTGACCAACAAGGCATTTGTTGTGCTGGACTTTGTCTCTTTTACAGGAAATATAGACCCTTTTGAAATGCATAAACAGCGTGATGAAAATATTAAAAGACAGAGGAAGTCAGGTGGTCTTGGAAGGCCTCTCTATTGCTGCTTCAGCCAAAATTAATATACGTCTCACCATGAATACCTAATTCAGGGGATACAACGATGATAAACACAAGAATACACATGAGGATGATGGATATTGAAATAGCCTGGCAAGTCTGGCCTATTTCTTGCTTATGAAATTCCTTTGCAGCTGAGGGTCAAGACCTCTTAGTCCTTAAGGAAAAAAATGTGTGACACTGAAATGGGAGACCAAAGGGGCTGCTCGCATCCCGTGGCCTACCAGCCGGAGGTACAGCATACAGATCAAAGAGGCTCTGTGAATCTTCAATATTGGTGACTGGGATACATTTGGTGGGCATGTGAAGCGGCCGGGAGAGCTCGCACTCTTCGTGCATCGTCTGTGGAACCTTTCCTTGGACCTTTTACTACTAGGTTCTACTTCATTAATAATTCAAAATAACAGGAAAAGAGCACTGCTATATTCTAAGCCATAAGAGTCTCCAGGGTGTGCTGCTGGCATGTTAGAGTGTGTAACACAGTCCAGTGAGCTGTGTGTTTACCTCACATTTAACTCGGCCAGCTGTGCTGTGCTGTATTACAGCAGGATGAGGTATGATGAAACCTCTTTCGACAATCATGGTGACTCCTCTCCTTCTAATCACCTCCTTTACTTGATTAAAGGGCAGTATCCCAACACTACATCTCATCACCGGATAACAATAACTCGAAGATTTCTTGTTTCTGTTTCTGATCTGTTCCATCAACGTCACATCTTCGCTAAAAAAAAAAGCTCAACTTTCTGTTAAATGTTTGGCCATTTTTAGCCTTTGAATTAAACTATATCCTCACTTCCATCATATCAGCCTTGAAAATCAGCAAACCAGTTGTCTCTCTTACCATGATACCCATGTCAAAACATTAAAACACAGGTGGATGATTTGGTTGGCACTATGGGCCCTCGGGTAGAGATATACCTGGCATGCCACAATAACAAGCATGGTCATAGGCAGAGAACAGAGTGCCTTTTGTAGGGAGAACCAGGGCAACCAGCATCCCCTGTCGGGACTCTGCCCCTATGAGAGAGCTGAAGTCTCCCAACCTCCAGCACCTAGCCTGCCAGCCAGCCAGGGCCCAGCCCGGAGGAGCCTGTCATCACTACCACAGAGGCCTCTATTCATCCCCGCAAAGACAAAGCCAAAAGTGTACAGCAGTCATCCAAGGCATCCCAAGCATCCAGATATCCACCAGCGATATCATTTTAGGCTTTTGTGAGCCTGTGCTTTGGTTAAACCGACAATCGCTTACCCAACATCCCTGCTCTGCACTCCCTCAATATCAAGTACCTCACATGCAGCGTATACCCTGATTTAAATTTGCCTTACACCTGGTGGAGGTCAGGGTTGTTATGGGATGGGAATGAAGGGACACTATTTGTTTTGTGCATCAGTAACAACAGTTTCTTTTAACAATCAGATTGATTTCACACCAGTGTTCCGCCTACTGTTGGACTTCCAATTAGCATATCCAGGCTTAGCAGGATAGGCATCCAGGATTCTGAAACCAGGTAAGTTTAATGTGAACAACCGGTTTCTTTGAGAAGTCTTTGCTTAAATTGGTTGGGTGTGTCAGGTGTGTACACATCCATGAAGACAGAGAGACATTTTCAATAAATCCCTCCCTGCGGACTGTGAGCTTCACACCCCTGCACAAATGCTGACGCCCATAAAGTGTCCCAAATGAGAAAATACAGAAAGAGAGCAGAATCACTGCACAGACTTCTTCTGGATTATTAATGATAAATAATAATTATTTTGCCTTTCATTACCATTAACATCATGTTACATTTTGAAATGTGTTCAGTGACTCCCAAACATATAACTATATTAACCAGTTTTGTGTGCCCAGGAGGTCATTTTCTGTTGCCATGGTATTGAAACAGGTATCGATGTTGCTGTATTTTTACTAGTAGCCAGCATTGCTAATTAGGTAAAGAAGGGATCACCAGCCAACAAATCTCGGTTTGATTGCCTAGGATGTTTCAATTTTAAAAAATGTGTCATTTCAAGAAAGCTAAAAAGGCAGGTGTTCAACATACAGTGGGTATCCCATTGTGCAGATTCCCATTTCATGTTGCCATTTCAGGCCTGTCCGGTCTCTGGCCAAACTGGGCCCCTGAACTTGGTGGTGAAATCTCCACCTGCTGATAGCATCAGCTGCCCCACCGCTGCCCCCCCTCCTCATCCACCCCTTCTCTTGGGCATGTGCGGGAGCATATGATAAATGAAATCAAGATAAGAGGAAACACAAGCTGTGATGAGGAACACATTGCCACCAGTAGAACAGCGCAGAACATCAGCCAAGTGGAAAAGGAACAAAAAAGGAGAGAGAAAGAGACAGAGGAAGGAGGGTAGGAATGAGGGTGGGAGAACAAGAAGGCAAGGAGACAAGTGAGGAAGCGGTGAGAGAAGAAAATGAGAAGGAGGCAGAGAGAGAGGATCTGAGAATGATTAAAGGCTAAAAAACAGAGGGAAGAGGAGGTTCTGTCAAAAAAAAACCTCAACTACAATCAATAGGAATGGCCAAAAAGTTACACAACAAGCTCTTCTATACAGAGTATTTCTGGGCCAAACAACTCCTTGTGAGATTTGAGACGCATGTGGTTTGGCTAAAAAACAAACAAGAAGAAACTGCAATCAAGTTCGCAAACAAATATCTATAAATACAACATGGTAGCATAAATACATAGTACTGTGTGTCCAAACTAGAATAGAATTGTACATAACATTGTTGTTGTATTTAACAAGCACTACAGCAGCTTTCCTTTTTTGAAGGGCCAAAGTGAGACTGAGACTTTACAAATTTAGCTGGTTTTAGAAAACCAACATTAAAAAGGGAAAACTACTTTCTGTGCAGAACATTTTTGAAAAAGTGGCAATACTTTCTGCCAACGTTAAAAAATGTGTTACAAACTCCATAGACTTCAGGATGACACAAACCAAACCCCTGCAGTTTGTTCACAGTTCAGTGCTCTGGAAAACAAGAGTGAATGTAAATAAATCTGAGCTGTCAACATGAGCTGAGAGCGGAGGGGACAGGTGCCACAATGACACCAGGGACCTCCAGGGGATGTATGCATCCCATAGCAGTGTCCCCTTTCAAGATGGACACCAAATGGGGGGACAAACCAGTTGGTCCACCCTGGAGTGTGTGTGTGTGTGTGTGTGTGTGTGTGTGTGTGTGTGTGTGTGTGTGTGTGTGTGTGTGTGTGTGTGTGTGTGTGCAGCAGGCCACTCTGCTACACCCGTGGCTGCAATCTTTAGCATGCATTGTTTAGGGAACTTCTGGAATATGATCTTATTCTTGTACCTGCCATGCAAGAGATATTCATTTCAGTCACAGTGAAGTCATTTCCTGTGTGCAGCGTATTATTTATTTTCTAATTCTATGTTCCTGCAAACCGACCAACACCTGAGTATATAGGTTGTATTCATGGGGAGTCCTGTTTTTCATAGTAAATTCTGTACCTCCAATGCAAGAGATAATCTTTTCAATCTAAAGTCATCTTAGGGATCTACATTTTCTCTCTTTCTGTATCAATAATTAGGAGGGAAACGCCCTCTTTAGAAAATAGAAATTGAGCTTATAAAACTCTTGCATCTTGTATCAGCTTGGCTTGACATGACTGGGATCACAATGAACTAGTAAGTATGGTTCTAATAAATCTAATAGTCTGCATTTCACTAGTACGCCCTGGCAAGGCTTCCTCCTATTGGCTCGGAGTCAACATAAAGTGTCCCGTTAATCCAACAGTTGTCCAGCTACACTGAAAGTCACCTCTGAGTCCGGCTGTAGCACTCGTGTCAGGAATCCACAGGCCCTTTGCATACCGGATATCCTCTAGTTAAAGAGGGCCCTCTAAGCCAGCGCCATGTGTTGGTCGACTGGGGAGCGTGACAAGAGCGTGTTTTTAGGAGGGTGGCAGGGATGTACAGTGCTTAAAAGGCCTTTGTGGTGACATCAGCATCACATTGAGTGGACACAAACAAGAAACGAAGAGTGTGCAGTTCGGGTTCCATAGAAACCAATCCATTTTCCTGCAGATCCTCCTGGCCTTGCACTGCTCCAGTTCTCCTGCTCTGAGCTTGTGGATCTGTGCGTCTGTGAATGGCTTTTGTGTTGCTGCCTGGGCAGAACAAAGTGAGTTCAGGTTACCGCACTCCTCCCGTTATTGGCCCACATTGTCTCTAATTATTCTAGCAAACATTGACACAGCATGTGTGGTCTCACATTAATCCCCCCACCCCCTTCCCCTCCCATGCTTAACAGAGTGAGGGGAGAGAAAGGAAGTAGAAAACAGATTTGAAAAATATGAAAAGATTGCGAGGAAAGATGAGACAAAAAATACTGTCATCTGTTTTGTGCTTCACTGTGATGCAATTACACATGGCTCTGCTTTAAAATGCAGAGCCATCTAAAACATTCTTCCTGTTTTCATGCCTGGTACGCGAAAGCATCAAGTTTTGCAATGCATGTGCAATCAAGATGGACTGACAGGGGGACAGAGTGCAAACTGATGAAGTTTTCTAGGATGCTATAATGGAAAATAGACAACAGCCACAACTTTAATGCTCGATTCCACACACTAATTTGAATTCTGAAGCTTTCAGCTGCCTGGGCGCCTCTTGCTGAAGCTTTTGCAAAACAATAATTATGACGAATGTATGCATCAATAGCTTACCAAATCCTCTGTCCATAAGCTTCGCTTGAGGCAATGCTGCAGAAAAGCTGACCCAAATATGCTATGTGTGGTTGCCAACAGGAGATGGTTTAAAGTTAGGCACAAGAATGGTTGGGTGTAAAATTAAATCATGAACGTTTTGAAACAGACAAGCTTAGTAACTGTAACACTGGCACTAACATGTTCCAGCATTTGGTAGCAGTGCTACAAAACCTGAGTGGAGTGTGAAGCCATTTCGGTTAAATTCACGTGAAAGCCTTTCTGTGAAAATCTCGTGCGGTTTTTCAGGGAAGCCATTAGAAAAAAATCTCATCTGTTAGGAAGAGCAACCTTTTCAGTCTCCTAAGATAGGCTTTTATTAAAGATTGTGGGTTCAGATTGTTTGCATTTTCTACCTCCCCTCTAAGAAATGATAAGACCCCCATGTTTTGTCAGATCAGATTTGAATTACTGGTGTACTGAAGCTGCCTTGAAGAACAGCAGACCCCTCTTAACAGAAAAGTCCAGCTCTTGCATTATTGTGAAATCCTATGTGCCCGGTGGACAGCACCGTCCATATCATCCATTATTCCAAATAAACTGAACATGCTATAGCTGCAAATGTAAGACACCTCAAATTAACTGCAATAAATATTGTGCAGGAAAAGCATACCAGGCAGGAAAGGTTTAGCACATGTTAGAAGCTTTTATGGAGGAATATTTGTTGTATTTATCAAGTATTTGTGATAAGCTGTCAAAGATTACCAACTTGAAAAGAATAGGCTTCATTCAGCGGCCAGTAGCTTAGTTTACACATACTGGACAGACTGGACGCAAGGACTGAAACGGGAAACAGGAAGGCTTCTTTTCAAAGTTACATTTGCCTACTTGTACCTCAAAACTGAACTCACTTGCTTTTGTTTGTTTGTTTAATCTATACAAAATCTATCAAAAGTATTGAAATGTAAACAGTACTGATATATTTCACAGTCCTGGAGCTTCATATCCAACAGACAGATATCGACTGTATGTGTTGGCAATCTTCTTTTACAATTTTCCGTAAGAAAGCAATACTGTCATTTTCCAAAAGTGTTAGCGTTATAACTTTATTTATAGCATTACTAAAACAACAATATACGAATTAAAAGTTGTCCTTCGTCTGCTTTAGGATAGAGAAAGACGCTAAAGCCACCATCCAAATCTAAAACCACATCCCTGAGATTTGTTTACTTCAAAATGCCTGCGGGATGCATATCACCCAGTGGGTGACAATTTGACTTTGTCACATGCCTGTGGGATGCAGACTGAATAGCAAAGGGCTGTATTGGCCCGTCTTTTTCCTGTCATTCCCATCTTCTCCCACTCAATTTCTCCTTCCTCTCAAAACAGCATTCTGGGAAACTAGATTCGAAGACATGTCCAAGGATATGTTATCTTTAACCAACCAAGTGTGTTTGGACAAACTGTCCATACATTGCCAAGCAGAGAAAAGCCAAGATCTCCTCTGTTCCTTTTTTACATTTCGATTGCAGGTTTCACTTTGACACATGACAGAAGGATGAATCTGAATCAAATGGAGAAGGGCTGTAAAAAAGAGCAGCCACACAAAGAAAGATGTGCCCCATCTAACTAGACCTAAAAGAAAAAGCATATTTTACTCTACATTCCCCCTCACATTGTTGACCTGCGAGTTTGAAAAGAAATGTGTGCAGAAAAAATTAATCACGTTGACATTTTCTCTTGACAGCAACATGCAGGGGCCATGACAGGTGAACAGATGGATCACAAGAGGACAGAAATGGACACAGATAGCCAGAGTGATTGTTCTTCTGACCTTTTCATATACACTCTGGTTCACAGTGAGTCAGGGCGCTTTAGAAACAGGGATAGTACTGCAACAGTGTTGACACAATTTGCATGATGGTAAATGCCATAACTATCAGCCTAACTTTCTAAATGTGTTCAAGACTCCTCTGCTCCATTTACTTTTCTATCTAGTCATATATTCTGTAAATGCTGTGCTGTACAGATTAAAATAACCGCAAACAAACCATCGATTTTAAACCATCAAAATAAAAGTACCCTCTCAAAGTAATTTTTGTACTGACCAACATTGGATTGATGTACTCCTACAGCTAAGCATGGCTTACAGGGTGCAAACTCACACCCTCAAATAAATCCTGGATCAAAGCTTAGTTTAAGTCGTTTTACCTGCTTCATGTAGCCTACAGTGTTTTGTGGAATAAAACCTGTTCACAGGTTTGGGCTGCATTTGGTCATCACCCCCATTATTACATTCCATTTCAGCAGCACACTAGAAGCACAATGCTTCTTCAACCTGGCAGTGAAATAGAGGCAACGCTATAGTTAACTCACCTGATCGACAAAATCAGGATTTAAATATTCTTACAGAACAAAAGACTGGAAACTGCAAGATCTGCAAGTGAAACAAGCTTCATGCACTGATTTAAAAAAAAAAAATCTGAATGTAATCACAAGAAAACTTGTTTCATAAAGACATCCTTCAGAGACATAAATCCTTCAGAGAGTCAGAAGGTTTTTAGGGCTTCACCAGAGTACTATGTGCTCTTATAAACACATTTTGAAATCACCTGATATACTAATTAAAAGTCTTGGGGTGAGCTGCGAGCGGGAGGAGGTGGTGACGTTTATATCCTGCGACGGGCACACAACCATAGACCCGACCAGTGTGATCCCCATCTCCCAGTCCTATTCATTATGTTGTGAATATGTCAAACTACAAATAGTATTGGTACAAAGTTGTTATTATACATCGAACTCCCCACTTTTGAGTTGTTCTTTTTTATTTCGTTTCTTGCCTCATTAGCTCCCCCTCCCGTCTCCAGGGAAACTCTCCTGCTGTTAGGTGCATGTGTGAACAAGAAACTCGGGAAGATTTCAGGGAAAGTCTGCATAAAATGTTCTTAAAACGTTCAGGAGGGCATAGAGCGTATGATTGCTTAGTGTTCAAGTCCCTTAGTCTAAATGAGAATCTTGATGGAGCAGAGCACACTAAAGAAAATAGTTTTCGGCATTTGCTCATTATTTTCTTGCAAAATTAATTGAAAACTTGAGTCAAAAGATTAAGTTATAAAAAAAAAACAATTGTTATTTCAGCTCTACATGAAAGCCTTGGTATGCATTGTAGCAATTGGCCGGATGGTCTATTGAGAGTCCGAATTACTACTCTCTGCATACTTGAAACAAGAAGGTCTCTTCTTTTACAACCTGCAACAAAGGCTTTGAGCAGCAATCCACAGAGTTCCGGGTCCGACCCAGGATGCAGGAGGTAAAAGGCTGACCTCTGCATGAACTTCAAATAAATAAAAGTGCAGCTGTTTACTGCTAATTTAACATCAAAGAGACATGCAATCCCATAACAAGGGCTAAGAGAACTTCAATCAGAGGCATGCAAATAACCTTTGGCAAACCAAATTCAACAACAGTGAATTATAGCAGCGTGTTCTCTCCGGGGCAGATACGTTTCCTGTGGTGTGTGCCTCTTAACTGTCATGGGAGCTGTCAATGAGTTATCAGCTGGATGATCATTGGGGCACTTTGAAAGAATCTGGGGTAGGGCTTGGTTTAACACACATTACAAGGGAAATACATCGACACACTCTTTGCCTCACACCGTTGCACACGTGCACACGCAAAGACCCTGTATAAACTTTACAAAGAACACTGTCAACTCTGTTCCACCTGTTGTGTACTTTAGAAACGCCCAGATTAGCCTATCTGCTTAAATCAGATAAAAACCTGATCCAATTCCAAGTCCTCCATCAGAAATGTAAATAAAAGTTTTTTCCCCACCGATATAGATTAGCATAGCATCAGGAAGTGAGCTTTAAGGTGCTCTAAAGTTTCTGGCTTCAGCTGAACATACTCAAAGTATTTTTCTGACTGCGCTTGTGCAAGGAAACACCTCCACCTTTATTTGTACGGGAGCGGATTTAGCTCCAAGGCCTGCAATTACATCATCATTCAGTTTTGCAGCGACACATATCAGGGCCGGCATTACTCAGAGAGGCCTTTGAAGAGTTTGGCCCAACCCTCATGCTCTCTTTTCTTCCCTCCTACCCTCCACCTCCCCCCTTCAGCACTGCCTTTGATGTAAGCGCGTGGAGCTGCACCAAGCGTCGCGGCCTCCCAGGCCTCCCCGCCTCGCCTGATCCTATCTGCTCAGGCGGCACATTCATGTGGTTTACACCCGCAGCACGACTCCCGGCAGCTATTCACCCAACCCTGCAGGCCCCGCCCTGATCAGGGTCCAGGGGCTCGAGAGGGACGTAGCGAAGCCTGAGCTGCCGACAGGGGTCGAGGGGAAGGACAGGAGGAATTGTGGAGGCTTTACCAAAGCCCATGGCTATGCTACAGAGCTTTTATTGGTATGGTATGCTAGTAAAGGTACTATATTTGTAGAATCACGAAAGGAAAAGTTACAACTGAGCCTTTGGGACTTGTCTCTGGAGCTGAGTTGGAATGTGTTGGTGAAGGTGTGACTCTAACAACTAGAGAAACAAGAACCTAATCTTTGCTGTGGGTGCAGCTGCACAAAAGAGCTACCCTGCAAAAATAGTGCCAGTATTCTTCAGCTGCAGGCACATAATATAAAATCCTGTGCCCCCAATATCTTAAGTATGTCCAAGAAACAGGGAACACATTAAAAGCAGGCACATTTTTCATTTTAAAAATCTAGGGCGCATCTTTAACAACAGAAAGAGGAGGAGGCAGGAAGATGTTGTGATCTATCTTCACTACGGAGCTACAAGACATGCAGCACTGTATAAGAAGAAAAATGAGAAGCTAACCCAGCTTATCATCTGAAGAGGCATGTCCAATCCATCATAACTGTGGCCCCATTGTTTTAAAGCCTGGATCTTCCTCATTACTGGAACAACTACCTGCACACACTCACAGGAAGGAGCCTCTAGATTTCGATGTAGATCAAGAAGGTAAGGGACATGATGAACATGATGGGATAGCAGATTCCACCTGAACCCGGTTTGTCCCGGTCTGGCACCCATCAAAGACCTTTGCCACGGCTGTGTTGGGACCCATATATATCCGAAAAAATAGGGGAAACATAATAATATCAGGGATTCTAACAGAGGTTCTGTCAGGTGAAGCCTCACATCATTAATATGATGCACTGAACTGTAGGTGAATATGTTCACATCAGCAGTAATGACTTCCTGAACAATAAGCAGAGATATTGCAACACATGCTGAAAAAACATCCGTATAAATCAAAATGACAGGAGGGCTGGATCTTCTTGCATTAAAAAGCAACAGGATATTTTATCATGAACAGGACATTATTATGTAATGATGTACACAAAAGGAAAACCTTTGAACCCTTTTCTTGAACTAAGTGTGAAAGGTGTTTGATAAGACTTTTCCTTTCATGACAACAAATGCGAGCAGTGGGAGGACAGAGGGTACAAGGATCTGAGGGTAAAGAGAGTTAGGAGGAGGAGAATGAAGCAGATGGTGTGTAGTGCTCCGAGTGAAATGGACTCCCTGCACAGCTACCTTCCTAGTCTATTGGCTAAAAAAGTACAACAAAAGAGGAGGCTGGCGTTGTGGCCTTCCACGGTTAGTCAGCACATTCCTGGCTGACAACAAAGCATGCCTCTGCCTGGATGGGCCACTGTTAGTATTGTCATTTCATAACCCTCGACCCCTTAGCTTTTGTTTTGCAGACCCTCTGAGTCAGTGGATAAAAATATGGGCTGAGGGGGCAGACTCGGCTTTTCAGTGCTGTTTCATCAAACAGCCTAGTCAGAAAGGGAACCAATTCTGGCCTTTCTTCATCTTTATCTTCAAACAATGAACTTGTGAATTTATTATACAAAATGACCCCGATAAAAGACTGCAAGCATTGTGAAAAATCACTTTTTCATTGTTAAAGTATGACATTATCTTAGGTTGCATTTCCCAGCACTCATCATAGAAGACTCACACCCTTGGGGTAGAGCTGAATTTACATTTCCTCATCACTGGAGTGTTAAGCAGAGGACAAACACAAGACGTTCATACAAATGAGCTCGGACACATAATCAATAGCAGATCAGGGTGAGAGCGACGTTGGGGAGTAGGGCTCTCCTGGGAGAGGCATGCATGGATGCTGGAGAGAAGGCAGTAGCAAGCACTGACTGCCTGCTAATCTCTCTTTGAGTGGAACATCAAAGATCGGCTGAGCCACTCAGCCCAGTGGAAACTAATATAGCTACTGGGGCCACCAGTACCAACATGCACTTGTTCCAGGTGGAGTAGTGCCGTTAGTGGGATTGAGACACTGGGAGTGAAAGAGCCACCTGCATTGGAGGGAAAAAGAGGTTGCTGATTTGGGAGATAGTGTGGCCAATTAAAAGAAGCCTGGACAAATACTTATTAACCCAACAGCATGATGGGTGCTTGAACAATAAAATACCCCGGAACGTTCCCTGCTGGCAAGCAGAGCACTCAGTTCATTGCTAAAAAATAGTACAGTATTTGTATTTGTTTACATTGGAAGGATTTCACATATCTGTGAGCTTCTGATAGAATTAGTTGATCATTACTCAACGTAAACCTCATTTAGTAAATGGAATGGTCATTTCAAGTACGGTAATATGGCAAGTAAAAGTGCAGTTTACTTCTTCTTTTATAAAATATGTGTTATCCTGACTTGAAGTAATTTTTGTGCAATATACAATGAATGACAACTTTGGCTAAATCAAAAGAACAGACGGGAGGTTGGGGGTGAGAGTGTGTGTTTGGGGAGGGGGGGCGTTGAGCAAGAGAAAGAGAAAAACAGTTTAGTCTGTTCTTTTCCGAAAAAGGGGGGAAACGCAGCCTCAAATTACTTTGGCTGGCACATGAAAGTGAAACAGGGTGGCGGTTACGAGACGATAGCACTTAAAATACAGCTGAGACCGCCAAGCCAATAAATGGAAAAAAGTAGGGAGCAGGACTTTAAACCTCTTAAACCAGCATTTGTGTACTGCTACTGTTGCTTTGGTGCTGGGAGTGGCCCAGTCCCTGGCACCTCCCGTCTCAGGCCGTCCCATTTTGGCCTCTTGGGGTTTCCAGCCTGTGGTGAGAAAGCGCGCTGGATGCCTTAAACCACTAAAGCTCTCATTATAGTCTAAATGCAGTGCGACACAACTGTTGCCAACTGCAAGGTAGGAGCTCCAGTATTTAAGCTCATCGTTGTCTTAGCTCGAAACCACCACTTTCCCCCTGCACATCCAGTCAGAGAAAAAACTGCCACTTTCAAAGAACCACATCATGAAGTCTCCCAGCTATAGTTGCTGGCACTTCATGTGCATGGGGATGAAGTTCAAAGGTGAAGCAGCTCATGGGTGTTGGGAAGCTAAATCATCTTCTTTCTGATGCTGGATTCAGAGGATGTCCTTCTCTGTGTCCCTTCTGAGAGGAAGTCGGCAAAAGCCACATTATTCCCTCTGGGTTCTGGCCGACTACGCTGCGAGTCCCATCTGGTCCTCTGGGTGCCCCTGCCACGTCCCTGCCTGAGCTCTTCACTCACATGCTGACAGCATGGGCCCACTGGAAATCAGAGGCAGATGTGCGCTGATGCACTGCTCATCTCGCTACAGGAAAGATGATTTGGCATCAGGGAGACAATAGAGAATGATGAGCAGCAGATGATCTTTCCCTTCACATCGAATTGGTAAAGCAACTTGTGCACTGTCAACAATGATGGGAA
Source organism: Tautogolabrus adspersus (assembly GCA_020745685.1). Lineage (NCBI taxonomy): Eukaryota > Metazoa > Chordata > Actinopteri > Labriformes > Labridae > Tautogolabrus > Tautogolabrus adspersus. The sequence continues at coordinate 22,632,462 of CM036534.1, forward strand.
TGTGCATAACATGATAGCTGATAATATGAGTGTCTTGCGTGCAGAGGTGAGTCCAGAAATATCATTACATCAAAGAAACAAAGAGAGTCACAACTGGTTCTGTATATCTCTGCCAATCAAGGTTTGACCTGGGTAACTCAGTCAGGGGACGATTAGGTTGTGCCTTCGTTGCCCTGCTTAACAGGCTTAACCCAAGTCAAACTGCTGCCCGTATTCGGAAAGATTTGGCAGGTCAATACTTACTTTTAAGCTATGTATAATGTGCAATATTTAGACTAGTCCACTTCCTCCAAATCAGAATTTCCTGGGCCCAAAGCACAGCCAGTGCTAGGTGAATACAATTAACTACCTGGCAGGACAGAAAACACATAATACTCTAGTTGCCAAGAGCTGCTCTTAAAGTTGTCTTAGAGGAATGCCTGTTGATGCACACTAACACACATAATTATGTCATAATAGAATGATTTAAGGAGACATTGATTACTTTCCTATTACAGTGCTGAACTGGAGTAACATGAAGCTAGCTTTGGGGACGCCTGGGGCTGGCTCTGTGGCCAGACCCCCCCCCAAAAAAAAGAGAACAGAGCAAGGAAAAAATTATGTTAATGTATTATTTTTGGCCCCGACAGTATTTGCCACTTTTTCGCACTCTTTGGTCAGAGCTGAGAGGGTGATAGCTTTAGGGAATTAGTGAAGGTGGGGTAGGAGTGTATGAGTGCTGATTTTGGTTGGGTCTTTGCTCAGGAACGTTGCCAAGCCTCCTCTTTCCCCTGTATTTGAACCCATACCTGCTGAGGTCTGACCACTACTGAACACACACAAGGTAACACAAACCCCTCAGGGCTCTGTTCAAACAGCAGAGGAAAGGACTAGAAGGCCTAGTAAACCTCAGGCAGACCAAATCAAGCGCCCCATTCACAGAGCAGAAAGTAGTCAAGTGCAATGGTTGCGGAGGTCACTGCAGACAAGTGAAAGCACAATCTAAATGTTTATGTTCAGCCAGATTTCAGTGTAAATCTATATCTGTGACAATACCGCAGCAATGTTGGTACACGTTACTGCCATGTTATTTCACAAGTATAGAATTTTCAAGTGGGGAATTTGATACCAGCTTAAAATTATAGCCCTCAGGTTGTACGGTTGTCATTCATTGTCAGCTTCAAGTTTCATAAATTCTGGGTAGAAAATATGTTGCAAGAAATTCAAGACAGTGTGTCTTGCTGGACAAACTGTCCCTCATTATAGCCTGACAAAATATAAGCTGCCTCTAAGTGGTCAGAAGCTATGTTAGCAAAGAAAGCAAACCCAAATAGATGTGGTTTTCAATGTAAAGCTGAGGTCTATATTTCTGTGTGGTTACAGAGTGGCGCCAAACGGCCATCACTGTGTATAAACAGGGGCCATTTTTATGCTGAGTATCCCCTCCTTTGATTCCCACGTATCATCTTTCTTTCAAAGTAAGATTACATTTTTGGTGGAAACCAGTAAGGCATTCTTGCAATGAAAAGATGCTGCTGTGTTGTTGATGAAGACATTATTGCAGAGTTGCAAGGGTCTGAATGGGATTCTAAATCATGTATAAACTCGCTATGCACACATTAACATAAAGACATATTTGCAAATGAAGCGCAGTCTACTTGAATCTGGCAATCATATTTGGGTGCAGCAGAAACTCTGTTACAGTTGATAACGTGGTGAACTTGATTAAACTCCAAATGAATATTTGCAACATTTAGAAACACCCCCTCTGCCCCTCAACTCTCTCTTCAAAGGCGGTATTGAAACCTGGCTTGCCACCAAAAACCAATGATCTCATGGAACTCAATAGTTTCTTCAGTCTGAGGTCACACTTCAGCAGCTACTAGCTTTTATACAAGAAATAAACAACAAAAACTCAACCAGCATCTCACGACCAATTGTTCATGCAGTGGCCCCCTTATATTCACCTCCTCATAACCCGATCAATAGTGTAAACATCAGAAAAATCCTTCCTATGAAATGACATTAGACTCCAACAATCAATCAAAAACTCAATCAAAATTAACTTTACTTGCCAGTTACATTTTACAGATACCTCCAAGTTAACAGCGTAGACTTCAAATGTTGGATACGCATCAAATAAACACTGCACAACACTCAAGGGTCTTCAAATCAATCACAGAGAGCTAGCTGTCTGTCTGTCTGTCTGTCTGTCTGTCTGTCTGTCTGTCTGTCTGTCTGTCTGTCCATCTCAAACAAGTTCAGAGGAAGTGTTAGAGGTCAGTAAATAAAACATGAAACATTATATGTTTGTAACATTATTGACTATAAACCCTACTCTTTGCTTCCTTACAAAGAGCAGCCAAGTCAATTCTTGGCTTTGGAGAAAAGCTTCATATTTCAGTGACTACTAGGCTACTCCATCAAAGCTTGATGACTGATCCAAGAATAAGCAGCTCCAGCCGAGTGTATTTAGGCCTATCACTCATGGGGCCATGAGATAAAAGATGGATGATTCTTCCATTAGGGAAGAAGCATTGTAAAGCCTTAATAAGAGTTATAAGTAAGCCGTAACCAAGTCCTGAACACTTCAAAGCAGCGTTGATGGAGGCTACTTGTAAAGAGGCTACAAGCGGCGGGACGTACGTGTTTACACGCTGGTACGGTCAATGATAACAAACGTTGTTCTATGCTAAACAAACATTTAGGATTTAAACATACGAATTTGGCTCAAGCTCACCACTTCAAGTGATACAGAGTCAAAACTAAGCTCGTAAAGCAGCCTCGTAGCCGAGTTGCTCTAGGAACATGCGTAAAGTCTGCTCGCTCAAAAGTTTACAAACTCTATGGAGGCGGTGCAGTATTTATAACTTTTAAGGAAAGCGGTTCCCAGTAAGCGCATGTTTCTACAGAAGCGTAATTAACTGTAACGTGCACTCAGGAGAGCTCAAGACAGCAACAAAATAACCTGCAAGAGCATGTTTTCCCTGTGAATGAATTCCACAAGATAGGAGCCATCTTGTGACCGCATATGCTTGCAAGCTTAGTACCATCCTTACACCGCCTGCATACATACACATACACACCATCTACAACTCTTGTCAACCCCCCAGCCCCTGTGGGAAAAAAGTTTGAAGAGGGCCAGATTGTTGAAATTACATCCAGTGTCCCGGTTCTGTTTCTCAGCACAGCAGCTTGTCATTCCCGCAAGAAAAAGACACTTTATACGTACTTGAACGATCTCCCCCTCCGCGCTGATAGTGGCTCCTGCTTTGGAGAACCGTCCTTGCAAGCCAGTCGTATAAGTAGTATAATCTCCATTGGGACTGGACTCGAACAGAACCACTTCCACAAAGGCAGTATCCTTGGCGAAAACCGAACCAAGAGAAGCGGCAACCGCGAGGATCACCAGGACCACCGAGTCGGGTACACGATCTGAGCCTCTCCTTGGTAAAATCATCATCTTGCCGGCTGGATCTGCGCCGATCGGGACATAATTTCACACGGATTAATTAATCGGGTGATGGTAATTGTAATCAGGTCTCTGCGTGTTACGTGCGATGCGTCAAAAGAGTCAGAATTGTGCACCAAAAGCTGCGCCCGGGCTGAAGCGTGTTTATTTCACCACTGCAAGCCTTGTCAATTACATTGCCTGCAAACGCTCCCTCTCTCTCTCTCATTCTCCCTCCCTCTCTCCCTTTCTTTCTCACCCCTCCTCCTCCCCCCTCTACAAAGCGGATCTCCTTTGATCTCTAAACACGTGATTTTTTTTTTTTTTAAGTTTTTTTTCTCTCTCTCTCTCTCTCTCTCTCTCTCTCTCTCTCTCTCTCTCGCTCTCTCCCAAAAGGGTTCTATCCCCACCCACCAATCTTTCTGACCCTCTCCTTTGCACTCCCCACACTGGAGTGCCAGCACTCAGTTAAGGAGGCACGGCGAACTTCGCCGCGCTTCTTAACAAATGGAAATTGGGAAGTTAAATGTTTGTAAAATCTTGAATTTTAGCTCCAAAATTCAGGCTAATTTACATTTGTTTGGTGATTATTAAAACGAAGCTACATTTGAGCTTCTTGAAATCCTGAAGTGCGTAGGTGGCGTGTTTTCCCGAGTTTGACGCGTTATTAGCTGCCGTTCCACCTTAAAATAAACACTTGAGACGCTTCATGACTTAACCGGGCTAATTTTTCAATTTGATTCGGATTTTCTCACGTACAGGTTACATGAGAAATATTGACAAACCTCATCTTAACTTGACTACAACGTTTTAATATACGTTTGTTACTTTTTTAATCACAATTTTATAAAAAGTTTCCCAAAGGGATAATCCATATGATATCTTTTGAGGCCCCTGTTTTGATTTACATGCACTAATTACGTTTCCCTCTTCTCTATAATAGTCTAAGCATCATGTTCTTCTTTTTCCTCTCTAAACAGACATTTATGTGGACTAAGATTTACTATTAGCTTAATAATAAACACACATGCATATACAAATTGACGTTAGAACGGCCAATATAGGCTCCATGTAGCCTGTAACAAAAGTATATGTGTATTAGCTATATATTAATACAGCACTTATTTTCAATACTACCAATGCAATTAAAATGAAGCGCTTCCCCAAATATGCAAGAGTACTGTATATAGGCCTATCATGATAGGTTTTATTAAACATGTAGGCTATTGTCTATTGAGTAGCCTATTATTTACACTTGTGTGCATATACCGTTGGTTTTGGAATTAATCTTCTGAAATCTTCTACTTTTGGTTGTAATGGGAAAAAAAAAAAAGTTCTGTCAAGAGCTATTAGCCAGTCTATCATGTTCTTAAAACTGAGGGAACTCCTTCATTTCTCTGTCAAATCTTTATCTTCATTTATCCTCCAATATGACATTTAGTCACGGGCTGTTGTATTGCACATCAATTAATGTCAATCCCCTTGCTCACATAATTGTGCACCAGTCTCTAGACCAATAGACCTCCAATTAACTGTTGCTTTTGATCTTCAGAAGAGTTGTCGTCATCAAAACAGGCCTGACAAGCTAATCATAGATCATCAGCATTCATTTCACAAACCTCTCAATGATTAAATGCAATTTGACATAATTTCACTCTCCAGAATGTCAAATTAGTGGCTGGATTGAAATGCTATAATTGTAAGTGAGTTTATGAATCATCATGCATTCCTTGAGAAAAAAAACAGTTTTAATATCTGTCCCTAAAAACAAGAAAGTTGCTTTTATTTACTCCAGAAGAAGACAATTATTTCCCAGTTTCTGTCTTTCAAAATAAAGAGTTCATTGTTAAACGTCCACGCTGATCGGTTCCTGGAGAACATCTCCTGCCTGCCTGGTGCCTTTTCTTTCTACAGTTTCAGACTGGTTATTGTGCGACTGCAAATAGGCACATTGTGTCTTGAAAGGACCCTTAAAAGAATAGATAAATAAATGCTTGCTACAAAAGATGATTATTAAACAATGAATGAAGGAACTAGTTGTACCATGCAAGTGGTGATATAGTACATGCATTGTTTGGCCTATAACTTAGGATACAAGACTGAAAGAGAACTGTTAAATGCAATTTTAAGAAGAACAGAAGTAAAAGAATAATGCATGAAACTGAGTCATGCCACTTTGTAAAAGCTCTTCTTCATATACCAATAAGACCTCTTGCAAAGAAAACACTTCAACCTCTGAAATGAAGGGCGAGCTGTGCAGTGATAAATGTCCAAAAGAGCCTCAGAAAGCAAAGCTCTCATCTTGCTGTCAGCTGTGTGGCAGTGTCATTATGAAAACCAACTGTGAGGACGTTTTAGGTCAAGAATGCAGCAGCCTCCTCTAGAAGAAAGCATGATGGTCAACATGTGTTCGGACTCAAAAGAATGGGGGGAAAAAAGTGGGGCGGAAAACAATTCAAAGCTGAAACTTAAGAAGTTCTTCAGCGCCTGAAGCCTGACTATAATTTACAGATCACATCAGATGTTGGTTGTTCTGTTTTTATGAATCCTGATCCTCACCACATGGTCCATATCTGTCTTCACACACTTTCTGTTTCTCTCACTCACATACACATGAGATGCATATATGAAGAAATACCTCCATAATGGGCACAGTGCCTGCGAGCTTAATGAATAAATGAAATGAGATTTACTTGATAAGTTTGCTAATGAACCACATATACATTAGGTCAACAAGCAACAGTGATCCAATTACACTCAGAACATCTTGTTCCTCTTTTATTACAAGCCTGCCCTCTGCTGGCTGTTTCACGTTTCAAACCCATTCGAGATTCTTTAAAGTTAGAGCATCAAGTTTGTATTTATGAACTACCTTGTGAATGTTTGGAGATAGTGCAGCTCTTTTACATTGTTAAAAAGACACATTATGATTTGAAAAGTAGCCCATTTCTTCTCATTATTTCCTCACAAACGGTTCCTCTCCCTACATATCTGGTTTTCATTTGACACCAGCTGTGAATCCTCTCCCGACGCTTTAGTCTCTCTCTCTGCACTGATGTCTAAACTAGGGCCGCCCCCCTTGAGAAGAATCAGCTGCTGATTAAGCTGAAAGAGTGCGAAGGATGAGGACGACTTCGAGAGGCTCGCTCTGCTCAGCTCCATGCACTAGTGTGTCATCTTAGTCTCTGGATTGTCTTTGTCTTTTGAACCTGTAGATATAGGATTAATTGACTTATTTGCAAAGTTTAAGTGATTTTCAAAATCTCCTATGTATGGTTCTCTTTGTTGTCTTCTTTTTCTTGACCTTGGGCCGTACTGGATACAACAAATGGATGAATAATCTTTTAGCTAATCTTTTTCCAAAAACAACTAGGTACAATTTTGATAATTACTTTAAAATTCAAAAGGTTTATCTGGACTGAAAGTGGGACAGAAAAAAATATTTAAGTAGCCACCCCCTTGAGCTTTTGACCAAATGATCACATTAATCAAGAAAATCTTCAATTCACAAAAATGAAACATACCAAGCTGTAGCAATCAGCTTTTACGCAATCTTATCCAACATTCATATCTTGTTTGTGACATGGTTAATCAAATAATCCCTTTTTGAGGACCAAGTTCTTAATAATAAGACGTTAACAATATAATCAAGTGCTATTTCCATTGAATGTTTTATTTGTTCTCCTGGTGCTCCTGCTCTGCTACTTTCCATTGTGCTGCTTACTTCATCCAAGCCCTCACGTGTCTGCTCTTGTACCAAAGCTTCTTCTCCCTTTCACAGACTTATACATCATTAGTGCATAATAACAATGACACTTTTTTCTTCATGAAGACCGCCACTTTTCAGCCCGTCTTTGTGAATGAGAATGTGTCCTTATTTGACTTAGCTGTAGAAATGAATAAATATGAAATAAACACAAGATCACGGGTTACTAATAATACCCAAAGGGAACATTTGAATGATGAGTCCTTCAGTGCAGCACTATGCGTACCAAGCGGGCTCCCAGCCTCTGTGAATTGTCCCATTGTTGGCATGGTGCTGACGTTATGTTTTAATGAAGAAGGGAGATGATGAGGAGGGGGAGGGAAGAGGGGCATTTACATTCATGGCTCCCAGAAGAGCGCATCAGTGCAGCATATCATTACATAAAGCAATTAGGGGGCCCCGTAGCCCCCAGATTATGGGAGATGCTTTCCCCATGATGACACAGTACGGTGATGACTATTGACTTCAGCCGGCTCAGAGTATGTTGCATGTTTGCAATGATGTCACTGCACAAACCCCAGTGGGACACTCTCATGAAATGTTCTGCGATGATTTATAAGTTGAAAAGAAAGAGGGAGGAAACATGCCAGCACGGAGGGAGGGCTGGTGGAGAGGGCTCTGAAAATAATAAAATCTTTATTTGTGAAGCGGCTTTTTAAACAGATGAGCCGTCATGGAGATGTGGAGTTAAAGCGGCTATAATTGATGTTTTTATAACAACAATACAACATTATGAAAGGTGTTCTTATAGAAGATTGTTATTTGAAGCTCAATGTTTAGCCGTCCACCCTGCAGTTTTACGCTCTCACCACTCTCAAATGGAGCATAATAGCGGCTGATTAGACAAATGTTTTTTTCCAGGAGTTGGTGAAAAATTGAAAATCAGAAAACATGCATCAAGCAGCGTGAGGACAGCCTACGGGTTGAACTTCTTACTCATGTAAAAAAAAAAACATGAAAATTGTCTGATTATTGTCATCTATGCACATAAACTTTTACTAGCTATCTCTGAGTGTAAGTTTTAAATGGAAACAAAAAACAGAAATATAAATGAGGGCGTGCAAATAACCTTAGTGAGTAAACAAATTGGTGAAAAACATCCAAATTTGGATTATACGCTGTGTACATATTATAATGCAAGGGATTATTTCTTTGTCAAAAAACAATAGCAGGCAATACAAATAATATGTTGTCCAACAACAACACAAATCTTATATTTGTTTCAGTATCTTGGGAAACAAACCTCGCTGCAAAGTTTAGTGAGCAGTGCTTTTTAAAATTGATGGCATGTTCTCCCATTTTCAAACAGCTCATAACTAAATGTTACAGGCCATGAAGTCTAAACTATTCAAAGGCTGAGCCCTTTCCTGCTCGGACCGCCCCCGCGGATCTGGCTGGAGGGTGAAAGTTGACTTTGAAGTGCAGACTATACCAGGGGGAGGTATTTCAATAGGCCTCTAGTTCAGTGGAGGGGTAAAGTTGCAGCAGTGAGGATGGGGGGGTGAGGCAGAGAAAAAGAGGAGGGTTTGGAGCCTTTTGAAATGAGGCACCTGTACGTTTGAGGCTTGCAAGAACAGGTATGTTCCCAGGGGTTAGGGGGCTTTAAAGAATTCAAAGTGATTTCAGTCTGCACCGAATGCTCATAATCTGTTCTGAGAAGAGAGGAGGATAAGGGGGTTATGATGTTGATACACTCACACAGGCGTGAACATGTTCTCAAAAGCCTGGATGGATGGATGGGTGGAATCTTTGCTACCACACAGACACACAATGCAACATTGTTCTTTATACATTACTTATTTGAATCTGAAAAGACTGATTAGCTTATCATCATAGCCATGTTAAAGTATATCATATATAAGTATATAAGTATATCGTATATAATTCGTAATGTACTATAACCCTCTAAATATATGCCCATTTCATCACAACCTAAAACATAGATCTTACTTTGTGAATACATACATGTGTATATGTCAGTGGTGTAAGAACACATCAATGAGAATGCTTGTACTGTATGTGTGTGTGTTTACAGGTGTGGAAGTACATCTTAATGTTGTATGTTGATATCTTTGTATGCTAGGATGCATATATAAATGTATATGCTTGTATAACTGGTATATGATAGCTACTTCAACATAATGTTTTCATTCCACTTTATATTATGTAATTGTCTTCTCTCGTTTATGTTTGTGTATGTATTTATTCTGTTCTCCCCTAACTCTCATCCTTACATGCCTTAAAGGGGACATATTATGAAAAACCCACTTTAACAGTGTTTTTGAACATATATCTGGGTAACCTGAGTGTCTATCGACCCACAAAATGTGGAATAAAACCCATCCTGTCCTTTGTTTGTGGTCTGCACAAGTCTAACAACACAGAGAAAAGTGCTCCGTTTCAAATGTTCTCAACTTGTGACATTACAAGTTGGATTCTGGTAAAAAAAAATACCCTCCCCTCCGCTGGTATCTCCACCGATGGACTCCACCCCCAGCCTAGAGCAAAACTTTTGCGCAGGTCTGCAATTTTTATTCTCGCTACAGAGGAGTGATGCCTGCTGTAAAACTCAGGGGGGACTCATTGCATTTAAAGAGACACACACCAAAACGGAGCGTTCTGAGAGAGCTGGTTTGCACAGGGTCAAAAACCTCCTCTGGTGCTTGATTCATGTTAAATTTTGACCAAAGCACAGCACAAATGTTTCATTTAGACCACAGCGGACTGTTTGAAAAGGTGGAAAAGGGGAATAATATGTCCTCTTTAATTTGTTAAACCTTTCCTACATTCACCTATACAACATCAACCTGACAATAATTCTTAAGAGGAAACCTTGTTTAGTGTATTCTATAACCTGTGATAGTTCAACATATTCCAAACTTCATATTCGATTGCTCCCTTGCTGCTTTAGACTGCGGGCAGAGATCATCACTCTGCAGAAGAAAAAACAATCGTCATAGCGCTGATTCCCAAACATTTAGATCCCCAAACGAGAAGCTGGTCAGCACATCACACAGGCTGGGAAATGTGGTTTGCGTGAGAGGACATGCTGACACTCTGCCACATGTGCCATCCAGTGGTCAGGTGGCAGCAGAAACGTGAGGACGAAGGGTAGGAGTGAGAGATGACTGCAGAACTGGTCGGGGAGAGAAATGTGGTTCACCATGACTGAAAACAGATCATCTTCCCTCCTGGGTCTCTTTGATGTCTGTGAGACTTATTTTGTTTTCTGCTGATTTTGTGGTAACAGGAGCACACGCACATGTTCAGAGACACACATATACAGTACACACATACCATGGTGAGATCCAGTTAAAGGAGACATCAAAGGGACTTCAGTTCAAACTAATAGCCAGTAGACACAAATTCAATTTCTCCTGATAATCAGATCTTTGTGTGAAGCCCCAGCTCATTGAATTATTACTTTACTGGGTTTAAATAATACATTCACTTGATATTCAATATAGATGAGAGACAACATTTTAAGGGTTGAAGAAAAAGATTTGTTTTTTTATTAAACAGCAACACACATAATTAAAAGTGCATGCTTGACTTTGGACACTTACTCTTGGATAGATGCCTTGTATAAGGTTTCTGGTTAACACAAGCTGAATACATTTTTTTTATGTATTTGATCTGAGACACAAAATATAAAAATGAATATCCCACTTGAAAATCTTAAAGCTTGTGTGATATAGCTAAACCAAAGCAGACGGACATCGACACAAACACTTAAAGGAATCTTGGTGTTCATGCGTGTCTTTTATTGACAGCTGTCCTGTTCTATTGGAAAGGTATCCTTAAATGTGGGAAATAATTTTGGAGTCCTTTTAGTTTTTTTGTACATACAAACACACGATCAAGACATGTGAATCCAAACAATCTGTTTGCGATATTAATTCAAGGAGGGTAAGGGATGTTGTGGGTTGCAAAAAGGAGTCAGCTCGGTTTCGTTTTTTTTAATTTTGATTAAATAAAAGACGGATCAATAAGTCGATCGCAATGTGTATATGCTTAATACAATCCAGAAATGTCTCACTTTCAGACCCAAGGTATTTGAGAATATCATGTCACACTAGTTGGCAACTAATTAAGTGACGTTCATCTTAGACTTAAGTACCTGTAAAATAACAAGATTAAAAAAAAGTAATTCAGTAAGTTTAAATGTTTGGTATAGACATTTAGGGGGTCATATATGTTCGCACATACCTATCACATTATTAAATGTGGCTGAACTACAAAAACCAGAAGTGGTACTCACTCAGTGATGAAAAGTTTGGGATCCCAAAGAGCCATCTTTTGATGTTGACTATAGGTTAGACTTTTCATCACTGTAAGATGCTGTTTTATGAAAACAGAGATAATAGAGTGCAGCAGAGACAAAACATGGCTCTGAGTGTAACCCTGTTATCCACACTATGAAAACATGTCAACTAAAAAAAGAAGTTAGCTGTGTGTAATGTACTGTTACAAACACCAGAGGGCAGACGGACACTCGACTTGTGAGTGGGCAGTGTTCCTGTCAAACTTCAGTGAGCCCCTGAGTGGGAGAAGTCAGGTCAAAGTTGATGTCATGTCTAACAACACTCTTGTTTTTGCATGAACACACCACACATATCTGAGTTTGACACAAACACAAGGACGGGGCAGACATGTTGAAAGATGCAGGTTGTGATGAATGGAAGATTAACGTGGGTTTCATCATTTTGTGGCCGGACGTGAGTTTTCTTGCCTCTGTGTTTCATCAGACGCAGGTTGCATCAGAGATGATAGATCAGATCTGTCAACGTATACAAAACAAGTCTTTGCCTGTCATTGTTCAGTGAGAAAATATGATGTTTAACTGCCTTTCTGCACTGCTTTTTTGGATCCTTCAGTCCACTTGAACATCTTTTTGTAAGACATATATGTTAATTATTTTATTCTAAGACGCTGATGTAGGCATATACGACTATCAGTCCTACATGTTCATTTGAATGCAGATTAGACACAATATTAAAATCTTATTTAGGCAATTTCCATGACTCCTGAAGTTAAAAACGATCATGTGAGCTTCGCAGCATCAACAGCTTATTGGCTGCAGCACTGTCTTGCCTTTTTGTATCTAAACATTACAGTGACATTGGCAGGCAAATAATGTAGTTGTTGTTGTTGTTGGTCTACTATAGTACAGTGAGAGCAAAGTAACTGTGGGCCATAAAACAAAAAGAGCGCTCTGTCAGCTCTCTGTACTAACAAAGCATGGCTTATCTGAGTGAACAAAGTACTCGCAGAGACCCTTAGACAATTACAGAGAGGACAGACAACAAGCACTGTTTCACTAGCTTGATTTAGGTCAAGTTATATTGAAAGATGTATTTGGCTTTATTGTCTTATTTCCCATGATGGCTTTCAACTTATTGGTGCACAAAGGGTTTGATCGATGGATTGATCAAAGGCACGAGGATTTCTCTGATCCAAGGTATGGGAGATAAACAAAATGTGCTAGTAAGAACCGTTGCTGTCTTTTTTTGTTTTACTGCCCTGTTACATCGTAAATGTGTATGCAAAGTGGAGGATAAGTTATCTGTGCATCGACTTGGACACATGTAAAAGCACTCACACACACTCAGATAAAGAAGTGATAGCAGAGTGACTGTTGTCGAGATGTCAAAGAGCTGAATGAGCTGCTGCTGCAGCATCATGCTTCAGTGTTAACATGATGTGACACTGCAGCAAGTCAACAGTTCTGCTTTTGCAGAGCTGCGAATGCTTTCACATCTATACAGCTTTGAAATGCAAAATGCAAAAAACAACAACACTTGACATGTGAAGAAGCATGGAGAAAGCATATTACAGATTTTATGATGGTATAAATGCATTAATAATTAAAGCAATAGATGAACAAAGTGGGAGCTGAAAGATCAGAAAAGCATCATTTTCAGTGTACAAATTGCAAAAAACACAGAGATACAGATAGAGGCAGAGGGTGTGGGAAGGCTCCAGGCCAAACAAACACCCCAAAGTATTGTGGGTAGTGAGAGACTTGTGTGATTGGGAGGAGGTAGGCAAACACATTGACCCACGCCCCCCATGCAGCTGGCTGCAGTCCCAGGGTGTGACCCTCCTCACCCTTATTGTCTAGCCAGGCTTTCCCCTCTAACACCACAGTTTACAGCAGCACCGAATCCGGTGAGCACACAGGGGTAAGCACACACGGGTGAGCACACACGGGTGAGCACACACGGGTGAGCACACACGGGCGTTACTGTTTACCCTGCATGCCATGCCTTTACTGCACAAACCAAAAAAGAAGCAATGGTAGGTTGACAGCTGCCTCTGATTAAACACACTTGTTCCTAAATACAACATGAGTGCCAGAGGTGTTATTTAAGGTGAGTCTTAAGACAAAATGCTGTGGAGTGCAGTTTGGCAAAAACTGAAGCTGCTTAAAGTTATTATTTTATCCCATTATGCAAAAGTCTGCTAAAAATAAAACCTATTGTTAGGGCTCTATCCTCTCACAATACAACTCATCCCTTGATCCAAAATAATTATTCAGAATTAGTCATTTTCTCTTTATTGTTTCTCCCTGTTTTATTGCTTTTCTTCCTGTCTTTAATTGTTTCCTTTCAAAAGCCTGCTGTGGACAGGTGTTGAGAATTAGCATGTAAGCTAAAACACTTAAACATTGCATCTGGTTTGTCCAATGTGTCTGTGATGTCCATGCCAAATAAAGTCTATCTAATCTAATTTACAAAAACCCTGATAAAATACAAATAATTTGTTGATAAAATAAAACATAACTGCTGCTTTTATTTAACAGTATGAGGGGAAATATGAAATAACACGTTTGTTGTAGAAGAATGTAACGACAGGTAAACATCATATTCACACAGTAAGCTGTGCATTAAACTTGTATTAAATTGTGCACTTTCATACAACATATTGAATTCACTATTTCTGCAGCTGAATCTTTACTTCATCACTGTCCTCGTGCTTTGACTCACACTGGGCTAACTGCAGAGAAACCAGTGTAAAGACATATTGAATAAATATAGTCAAGAGGAATATACTACTATATACTGTTATATTTTTCCCTTTAAAAATGTTTTTCGTTCTTGTGTGAGTAAAAGGCAGTGAGACCAGCAGAAAAGTTGCAGACAAACGAGACAGCATATACAGTAAGTAGGTCCTTATTCAGTCCTACAGTTTAAATCTAACAGGGTGCAGTTCATAACTGGAAGGCCTGCTTGTTTCTTACATCACAGCTATGTCACCATTTGGAAGGAATAAATGTGATTTATACGCCCTGAGATGCTTTAGGGATGGGTCCATTTTGAACTGCGTATTCAAGGATCCACCCTCTTTAATAACAGGCTCCAACTCTGAGCTCCAGGGAGGATCCCCACTTGTGCACTTGTGTAAGTGTGTGTGTGTGTGTGTGTGTGTGTGTGTGTGTGTGTGTGTGTGTGTGTGTGTGTGTGTGTTTGTGTGTGTGCGTGCGTGCGTGCGTGCGTGTGTCTAAGTACTGGTTGGGACGAGTGTAGCAGCCGGGGCGGACTATACTTGGGTTTAGCTGTGCACACGGCTTCTCTCAGGGCCTCAAATGAGTCTGAACTGAATCCAGGATGTGTGAGCAATGATTAATTCCAACACTGCAATAATGTTAGTCAGCAAATATTAGATTTAATCACTCTATAAATAAAGTAAGTAAATACTCCTGCCAACTTAACTACTGAAGTGGTTTTCCAAAAGAGAAAAAATGATACAGGAAATGTGCAGAAACATTTTTCAATTTTAGCAATACAGAGAAATTGTTGTGATGAAACGTAAATAAAAATGTCACACGATTGCATATAAAAAGTACATACTGTATATTTTATTGAAATGAATGACTTTAGAGACTTATGGATGTTTAACTGAAAGTATTTGTGTCCACAAGCTTGTACCTTCAACTTTTATTTACAAAACCATATTTTGTAATAAAGCTGTTATCTTTCTACAATGATATAAGAGGAAGATTTACTTCTATCACAGTAGAATTGTCAATGGAAAAAAAGTTTTATTCTGCTTTTTAGTTAGCTTATAGCTTCAAAATAAAACAGAGGGATTATCTTTTGTTTCTGTATTTGTTCTCATATAACTGGCTTTAAACAGTTCTTAAACAGAAGCTTGCCTTCAAGGAGTTCAAGCTCAAGTATTCTCGAAATACACTTTACTTTGCGAACCAGTCGGGCAACAAACAACCTTTACATTTTTAAGTGTCTCCCTGTCTCACACTGTATTCATTGAGCTGTAGCTGTTTGTGCTTACATTTTGTCATTACACCATCGTAAGCACATCATGTTTTAAGAGGATTTTCATTAAGTACTTAGAGTTTGTGGAGACATCACTCTGTTCTATAGGTTCAGACAGACGTCTGAGTGCAGAGAAACAATGTGGACTGAATCACATGATTTGTATTTAAAATGTGTAGGATTACAAACAAAAGTTCAAACTATTTGACTATCTTTCAAACTGCACATTTCCCCAAAGTCTGATTGATGTCATATAAATGTAGATACTTATGACAGTGTGTAGTAAAACTGCATGACATACAAGGACAAATACCTCTAGGTAACTGGCAGGAAGGTTTCAATTGTGTCACCTCTGTCCCACTCTGGCTTTAACAAAGCAGCACCCTTAAGAACTGGGAAAAAGAAGACAACAATTAAGTTGAGTTCCTTGAGTGGCCACAAGAGTCAAGCAAGTCAATCTCCGTAGGGGTTAATGTAAATGTAAATCTACAGATGTATATTTTTCATAACTCGCCTTTTTTTTAAAAAGATTTATTTTTGGGCTTCTTGTGCCTTTATTGTAGAGATAGGACAGTGGATAGAGTCGGAAATCAGGGAGAGAGAGTGGGGAATGACATGCGGGAAAGGAGCCACAGGTTGGATTCAAACCCGGGCTGCCCGCTTGGAGGACTACAGCCTCCATACATGGGGCACGCGCACTAACCACTGCGCCACCATAAAATCAAGGCCTAAAATTGAGCACACTAAAGGCAAGACCGATTTGATTGACAGATGAGTGCAGCTACCTACCTGTAATTATTGTAATACTGCAAAAACACAACAAAAGTTATCTCTTGACACCTAATAACAAAAAAGGTAACCTTACTCTTTGTTATATTATTTGTTACATTACAGAGAACAGGCACGGGTCTACCATGAGCATGAACTTGGCAACATCTGGCAACAGTATCAAGAAAAATCTTTTAACAGGCAGAAAGCTCGGGCAGAACCAGACTCACTGATCGACAGCTATCAGCCATCAACAAGACAGTGGGAAAGATAGTGGGAATATGTATGTTATATATGTTTTGTTGTGGGTTTCTTTTGGAGAATTATTCATGCAAATATCAGAAAATATTGCTTTTTGTGCAGTTCATTGTACTGCAAGACCTCCTGAGATGTCAGTTCTTTAGCCTTTTTTGGTGAGTTAAATTCCAGTAATACTGATGTTAGCTCTATCGGCAGATATCTGTGCTAACCCTTAACTCCCAGCTCCTTCGTCTTTTCCAGATACGTACATTTAAAGGTACAGTATGTAGAATTGCATGCTAATGTTTACATTAAAATATCTAACTTAAATTAAAAGTTGACTAAACCCATGTTATATATATTTTTTAGCTGAGTACTTACATCACCTCAAATATTTCCAAAAGTTATCAAAGCCAGAGAAATCCGTAATTTTATAGTTGTAACGGTACGTGTCTTGTAGGCGGCCGCCATGATGAGCCGCCATGATTGACACGAAATGTTGATCGTTGTCAAGGAAACACCAGATGTTACGTCAAAGACTGCTGCATAAGCTAGCACTAGCTGCTACTAAAAACTGCCGTTCTGTTGCTGTATGTGCTGCTGTGATAAAAAACATCATGTAAATTATACTTGGATACATCGTCAGTACACATATTGTCTTTCTCAGGTCGGTTTCGGCCGTTCGTATTGATTCGTTCGTTTTTACTCCCATAATACACCGCAAGCCTTGACGTCATATTTTGTTATTGTTTTGATTGAGAGCCCCCTAGCGGCGGATTTTACATACTGTACGTTTAACCAAAGGGTAGAAATTCAGTCTTCAAAACAGTCCCTTGATCAATAGGTGATGTCATGGTGGCCTTTTCCACTTTCTTTTTTAAAACAGTCTTGGGTATGAAAAACTTGAGAAAGACACAAATAAAGGATGACACATCACTGATGACAAAAGTGACACTTATCTCATCAATGACAGGGAGATCCCCCCCAACCTGTTTCCAGTTCAAAATGAGCTGACAGCATTTTGTTTTATGTCAAGGGGGAAGTTTTTCATATTAAGTATTTTTTCTGTTTGCTCTCTCAATGAAAACTGAAAATAGAAAATATTTTGGAAGTCACCTTTTGTTCTTATGAGAATTTTCCTATCTGCTATACTGTTTGAAATAAAGGATATCCTGTATTCAGATCCTGTTTTATATTCAGTACTTTACACTCCACTATGACACACCCACAGCATCATAAAGAACTGCTCTTACTTTCTCAAGTGTTGATTCTGCACTGCCAGTAAAGCTCAGCAAACAGGCCAGTGTTTACTCTGGCTGCTGTTGTTTCTCCCGCTGAGGTGACAGACGACAGGAGCATGGGGCTACGAGCCGTAAACAAGAACAGCGGTCAGACACGGCAAGAAATGTGAATTCCAGTAAGAGGGGCAAATAAGAGATGCAGGAAGAGAGTGTACTTGTGAACTTGCTTGATGTGTTTCTTCTTAACAGCCTCTGACTGAAGCATGTTTACATTTGGGGGTACTCTTTCACTGCAAAAATGGATAGCTGTTTGTTAGCAGAATAGCTGCCTGAGAAGACTGATTGTATTAGCTTAAACTCTGACACACAATATATTACAGTTTAAAGTGTTATTGTCAAGGTAGTAATCTATGAAATCATGTCCATTTACACGTTTCACTTTGAGGATTTCTGCCATGTTGAATCACTGTCCTCTTGTTTTGTTCTAAATTGAGCAACAGTGTGGTTACTGAACTGAAGTGAAATGTAAAAAATATTTTCATCAAACTTTATTTTCTACTTTGATAATATAGCTAATTGTATTCGTCCTTCAATTGTGTGTATCGTTGATAGTATGTAACTATTTTTTCTCAATGTTAAGATTTGTTTATTGATCTCAATTAAACCAACTTTGAAACTACTCTCGATCATGTGTGTATAAATAATCATCCACAGTGGAAAAGTCTCCAGAGTCATACAAAAACATTGAATTCTAATTTTTAATGCTGTAACATGATTGCAGTTGCGTTAATCAAAAGTTTAATTGACTTTAGATTTTTTTTAAAGTGTCCTGCTATGGTATTGACATAAATGTCTTTAACCTGTTTAAGTGCAGGAGAAAAAAAAAGCAGTCAAACAGGTGATTCTTCCTCTACAGGAAGTTAGAATTTAACATTTCAGGGAAAGCATTGGAGTGGATAAGCTGTTTTATTTGTCTGCTTTGCTCTTTCAAAGAAATGAACAAATAAAAAAAGCTTTTCTCATGGCTAAGGGGACTGGAGCACAACATACATTTTAAAGAGGCCATGTTTATCAGGAATCAAGAAATAAAGAATATATCCATCACTTTCTAATGCTATTTCTCATTAAAATGTTTAGTTCTCTTCATCTTTTTTTAAGGCCCTCATCTTTTATCAACTGGTCTCTTATATTAACTTTAGCCTGTTTTTGTTTAGCCTTTGTGTTGTTTAAGTGCTGAATGAATTATTCTTTAGCTGCACTGATAAAAACCCTGGTAAGTTGTTCTAAAGTGGCACTTATCTACTGAACTTCAGCTGATAGGAAATCTAAAATATCGATTTGACCTTTGGTTTTTTTATCCACAAAACATAAAGTACTCAGAGCTCCTTTTCATTACCGGAAACAGATGTAGTAAACACCATAGATTGTCTGGATAGGAGCAACATGCAAATCCAGGAAATTCCAAATCTCTGCCACAGATTCACAATCAATGCTTTGAAAGTAGGGATGTAAAGATTAATCGTGAGGCAGTTAAAAATCGATTCAAAGGTGTCAAGGTTCGAATCGGTACTCTGAAAAATGAAACGCAGTAATATCGTGAGTACCTGCAGCTGTAGAGCGGAGGCGGTTGGTTGTAATAAGCAGGCGTTATCATGGCAGTGGAAGCTTTTTTGCTTCCCAAGCCAGAAAATGAAAGAGGTGAGAAGATAACAGACGAGACAAAAACTGTGTGCAAATAATGCAACAAGACAGAGAACTACACAAATAGCACAACCAACATGATGCAGCATTTAATCACCACCACAATGAGAAGCTCCAATCACCTCCCGATTCTCTCAAAATAAATCGTGAGAGAATCGTATCGTGAACCCAGTATTGTGAATCGTATCGTATCATGAGTTGAGTGAATCGTTACATCCCTATTTGAAAGTATGGTATCTGATACAGACAGGGCAAGTCTCTGTGGGCAAATCTGATGCAAACGAATACACAGATGTGAGAAGGATTTCAAACATGGTCCATGCAAATAGAATAAAAGAAAGAAAGAGGTTAATATAACTTCTTGTTGTCTCTAAATAGATGCTGCATCAGGTATTGACAGGAAATTGCACTAAGGAGGAACTTTGGGTATTTAACTGTGCAAGCATAGTGAAACTTTAAATGCAAATTACATCAGCAAGATGGCCAATCAGAGACCGTTAACTCATTGCGTCAAAGCCACTGGCAACCAATCAGCTATCACCACGATAGTAGAAAAAGATCGCAGGCGCAGCTCTTCGTGTTCAACAGTGAAAAATAACAGGGCTCCGGGTCACCAGGGAAACCTCAAGGTTTCCACTGAATTCAATAAGGATACCCGATTGTTTCTGATTTCGTACAGCGCCAGCCGGATTTACAACATGGTGGTGGTAGCAGCAGGGACCGCGGGAGCCCACAAAGTGCTCCTGATATCCGGAAAGCAGTCCGGCTCGTCTAGCGGCTCACAGGCAGGCTTCAACCGGCCCATCTCTGTGGTTTTACCGTCAGCGGCGAGCCAGGCGTCGTCGGATTCAGATTCAAACTCCTCTGCAGGGGTGCCCATACGAAAAAGACAGAGGCTCACACACTTGAGTCCAGAAGAGAAAGCACTTCGCAGGTTCGTTTTTATTAAAATGCCTTATATTGAAACTGTATGTGGGGGTTAAGCTTTATTTTCATAAAGAACGACCGGTCATTGTCCGGGTTTTTTACGACAGGGACACACCCAAAGATATCGATCTCTTTGAGGAACAATAGTTAACCGATTTGACGTTTAAATCGCAGCTCGGTGGAAATGGGTCAATGTTGCATCATTGTATTTGAAAATTAGGCCATCTGAGCATATAAAAATCGGCCCTGTGAAGAAGCTAAGGTACTTTAATGTCCTGATTGTATCACCTTTGGACTTTGGACTGGCTTGTCAAACTGCTATCTGAGTGATTTGAATGCCGGTGGACCCGCCTGGCTCTTACGGAGCAGGACACTGATATCCTGATCTGCCTGCGTGGCAGGAACATGGCCGGTGATTGCGCAGTACTCTGAACCCAAGACATGTCAGGGAGCTTAGTCAGCAGCATCATGGAAAGAATGTTACGAATATCTGTTTTTTCATTTCCTTGTTTCTAAAAAAAAATCCAGGAAACTCAAGAACAGAGTCGCAGCCCAGACAGCCAGAGACAGGAAAAAGGCCAAAATGGGGGAGCTGGAACAGCAAGTCCTGGAGTTGGAGCTGGAGGTAAAAAAAGATGCTTTTTTCATCTTAGGTAGGAATGCAGGATTCCTAATACAAGAAAGTACTATGTGAAATTCCCCCCTCCCCCTTTGCCCACTTTCCCAACATGCCTTCAAGTCAGCTCATAGTTCAATTCAATTCTAATAGCTTTATTGGCATGAATGTATAAATATATTACCAAAGCATATAATAACAAATAATACAACAATAGTAATGATGAAAAATAATAATTAACAATTCAGAAGTAACAATAATAACTAGCAATGATAGGATTTTAACAGGAGTAGTAATAATAATAATAATAGTCATAGTCTACAAGCCTGTAACTCTGCCACCTCACACTACAATGACATTATTCAACAACTGCTATACCAAAAACACTAACATTAAAAGTTGTTTCCCCTATAAAACGCAGCAAGTTTCAAGTACAAACATCTGTTTTTCCCCTCCTACAGAATCAGAAACTTTACATTGAAAACAGAGTTCTTCGGGAAAAGACAAGTGGCCTACTAACAGAAAATGAGGAACTGAGACAGAGACTTGGGTTGGACACCCTTGACTCAAAGGAGAAGGTAGGATTTTTAACAGACTGTATAGGAGAGGCGAGCAAGTTTGGTGTATTGACTTGTTTAGTAACCAGCTTGTCCACTATTTTTGCCACAGGTTCAGGGTCTTTTGTCCAATGGGAACGAAACAGATTTGGGGATCGGGTCTTCTGAGTCCGCAGCACTCAGGCTACGTGTGCCTCCGCAGCAGGTGCAGGCCCAGCAGTCCCTAAATCTGAAGACTTCTCAATGGATACAAACAGTCCTGACACTACAGACAATGAGGTAAGTCTCTAACTTAAATCCAATCCTGGTCCTAAGAAAGCTCTATAATAATGCAGAGTCAGGTCATGGGTTACCAGGCTAATCTCCTGTTCTCTCCCCCTCCTCCCTAGTCTGATTTGCTACTGGGCATTCTGGACATCCTTGACCCAGAGCTGTTCCTCAAGTCTTGTGAGCAGGAGTGCCAGGAGCCGCAGGTGCTGCTGGTCGGAGGGGGGAACCCAGTACCTGCCACCACACCTGCGCCTCTGGGGGCCCCACCAGTTAAGCTGGAGGCCCTTAATGAACTGATCCATTTTGACCACATCTACACCAAGCCCGTGGAGGAGGTGAGCAGTGGGCTTTGCAGTGACTCGGAGAGCGACACAGACGAGAGGATTGATGAGGAAGACTTCCCTGTACCCGAGGTGGTGGTAGAGGAGGAGACGGTGTGCGTCAAAGACGAGCCGGAAGAATTGGTCATCCCCAGCTGTGACACTCACAGTGAAGTGGATGACTTTTTCTCTGAAACGTCCCCCTCTGCCATCGGCGGCCTGGACAAGGAAGCCTGCTTGGCGGACACCTACAGCGACTCCGGATACGAAGGGTCCCCTTCCCCTTTCAGCGACATGTCCTCTCCCTTGTGCTCTGAGAGCTCTTGGGAGGACATGTTTGCTAATGAACTCTTCCCCCAGCTAATCAGTGTCTGATTCCACCCAATAACTTATATTATATACATGTAAGAGCTAATGTGTAGTGTTCAGTAACTACAAATGCTTCATAGTCACAGAACACAACTGAACCCATTATTACCATATATAAAGTTAAACAAATCTCCTTTATATTACAGCAGGTCTGTACCACTGGCGATGCTGCATTGACTTATGGGAGATGAGTTCATGACAGCTTCTATTGGCATAATTTACTGCAGAGGAATTAAGATTGAGTCCAAATCTTTCACTGCTCTTCAAAATGAATAGTGGGTGGAATCCAGTATTTCTGTAAATTAATAAGGGGGTTGGGGACTTATCATTTAAATAAGACTTTTTTTTATTTATTTGTTTATTCTGCTTCGGAGTCTTTGTATATCATCTTGTAAAAACGCTATCTTCTAATTTGTTGCTCGCTCTCCTTGTAGTCTAATTACTGCATTAAAAAAACTTTTGCATTGCATCTTGTCTCCTGGTTTCTGTCAGTACAGCTGCTCATACAGGGGGAAATGGACATTATCAGAATATTTTCATTTTAACTGTTAAATGTGTGTAAGATTTAGATTGTGCCATGAACATAATCCTTTAAATAAACAAATGAATCCAGGTCATAAAAGAATCTGCAGGTAGATCTTGTACATTGAAGCCACGTGATAAAGGAAGCTTGTACTGATAAATTGCTCAGCAGGAAGTTAACAGTGTTTTAAATTACTGGAAGATCTCTTTGTCGTCACTGGTTCCAGCTTCTAAAATTGAGCTATTTATTTCTGCAGAACATCTTTGGAATTTGCACTGACTAGTGGCACATTACCAGCAATTAAAAAGGTTTTATACGTGGGGGAATTATAGAGGGTTGTTTTACATTTGACAAAACCAATGTTGGTCAAAGAGTTCTTGAGATAAAGCAGAGGTATTGAAAGACAATGAGAAAAAATACATTTTACACAAAATATTATTCTCAATCACTCCTAGTTTGAATCATTTTTTAACTCAAGATTATCACAAGTACACACGGCTTCATTTGAATGGGTCACAAGTCAATAACAGTTTTTGGGTGCTGTTAGCATAGTGCTTAGTGAGTTTGCCCCATGTACAGAGGCTGAAGTCCTCGAGAGTGGGCGACCCAGGTTCAAATCTGACATGTGGCTCCTTTCCCGCACATTGTTCCCCACTCTCCTCAATATCTGACCTTATCAACTTCCCTGTTTTTAAAATAAAGTCATAAAAAGCCCCAAAAATATTTAAAAAAAAAGAAGTCACTAACAGTTTGACAGGGCTTCAAAGATAACTTAATAACTTAACCATACTATTGAATCTAAGTAATCTCATGCATGTGCAGACACAGTGTTTATCCTCCCTATCTCTCATGTACCAGCACAACGTTGCTTTTCCAAGAAGTGGGCCTGCTTGTATTACATAACACTTCTAATGTAACCGGGAGTTTCCTGGGAGTCTAACCTGAGACAGGTTTCAGTCTCTACTTCCCGGCAGAAATAGGTCACTGTTAGTATTGTTGGTGTTTTGGGTAGATGTCAAGAGAATAGGTCAAATAGGGAACACACCTTTCCCCTAAGGCCATTATTCTTATCTCAATGAGGTCTCATTGTGTGTGTTAAGGGAGACAGTCACCCCAAGGCTGTGATTGGTATGACCACCTATTGAACAAAAGCCCCTGGAGTCTCGGTTGTTGTAAAAGGCTGATTAGATCATGTTTTTAGATATAGCCCTGATGTAATTGATCTTAACTCAGCAGGTCCTGTCTTTCTGTGTCTGTTAGCTTCAGCTCCTGCTCATTGATTACAGAGTTTTTTATTCGCTGAAGTAGGTAGGCATGACATCAAATTATCTAGAAGAGGTTGAAGAGAAAAAATAAAACTACAACTCAGCTATTTCTTTGTAATTTGAGATCCTTTTTTTCTGTTGTGGTCGGTTAAAGGAAACCACACCAGCCTTTGACGTATGTGTGTCTCAGCTACCCTGAAAAAGTGGTGAGAAATTCACAGTTTCCTGCTTGTAGGAGTGATACCACTGCATAATGTGAATTGGCCTGACAGCTGTGGAGCTGAAACTGAAAAAGGTCTGATGGAGCAGGTCTCTCGATTTCTGGTCTATTTAGAGACGGCAGGCTAATTTCTGTTTCTACTCTACATGTGTGTGCCAGTACTTAAAAAAAAAGAAAAGTACATGCTCACAAATCTCAAATAATCCTTTTGTAAAGTTTAGCAAGAGACATCTTCAACTTTAGGAGTTTACCAGTAACAAGATGACATCACAGGACGTAATCTGTACAGTCACTTTCATTTGATTAAATGTACATTTTCTATTGTTACTGGAAAATTTGAAGGCAAAGGTGAGGCCTTACTCTGACGCTTTCTATCTCTGGATGAGAGAAGAGCAGGAGGGTTCACAATGACCTTGTGGAATATACAAGGACCTGTTATTCCCAAAACTGACATGTGTTATCTCTCTAAACTGTTTTGTTCATATCAGTGCAAAGTGCAGATGAGAAGTGCAAATGTTTTCAAAAGCATTCCAATAATTTTGAGCTGGCTTTGGTTGCATGTAGGAAATCAGTTTATTTAAGGAGAAAGAGACACAGTGCTAGAGTTGTTCATATACAGATACCATCATCAGTATCTGATACTGCCAAAAATGCACCATTGGTGAATACGTCAGCCAATGCACCAATCCCATACTGTAATTAATAAGCCAATCATGTAACGGTAAACAACAACAGTACAGTGCAGCTGAACGTGTAATGTCAGTCAAAGCTAGCGAAATGCCAGCAACTAGTGTTTTTCACCAAGAGTATGCGTTCTTTAATGCTGCTGGTGTTTGGGGGATATTAGGTGTTGGCAAATACTCAAATCTAACTGTTGCACTCTGTATCAGGAAGGCAACATGTTACCATAACATATATATATATATATATTACATTTTATAATATCTATATTTTGCTAAAGATGTTTGCACGCCTCTCTGCAGAAAAGGGGACAATTTGGCCCTTATATCAGCAATTCTGATATTAAAAAAAACTCCCCACCTGTGGCCAAATTGTCTTGAGAAGATAAGCCGCAGGTTACAAGGTTGGACATCTTACACTCTTATCTGTCTTTCACTTAAAGACAGATTTATTGAATTGATTACTGTTGCGTTGATGAAGACAGGCTCCAGGTCAGTGTGTGTTTCAAATCCAGTATGACACCAAACATGTTCTTGGTGACAAAGTTCATGCTTAAATTAGAGCGAGATCTGTCACGCTAGTGTGACACTGTCGTCATCAATGTACTGATCTGGATAATCCTTCTTGCAGATCTTGAGTTTCTGCAGTGTTATACAGAGAAATGCTGAAGCAACGCTGGCAGCTATAACTTCAATATAAAACAGGTTTTACAGTTTGAACTCTCCACACTAACTTGTCCTTAAAATGTACACAGCAACGGGGTGAATCTACTTAGACACACAATAACAGAAACACTACGTAAATGTTGATTCAGCTAAACTTATTTCTCCAACAAGGATTCTGAGAAATAAGTGAACAAAAAAGAGAAAGTGCCAGCTGACCACACAGGCATTTAAGCAAGTCGTTTGTAAAGCAAACAAGAAGTTCAAGGCAGCAGGGTGCACATAATGTGGCTCATGTGACAGTTTTCTCATGTGAGAGGTTATGGTGTCGCTGGGTGGGGGTTAGCTGCAGTCACACTCTCTGCAGTCGCCAAGCCTCAAAGGCACGGCGACTTCAATCCCCTGACCCAAAGAGGAATGAAAATCACTTTAACAGGCACCTTTTGACTCCTTTAATAAATGCTTACCAGTGGCTGAACCTAAGCTGGAGAGAGGAGGGGGAAATTGCCTCGGTATTTAGGGCACTTTGTGAATGATTCAGTCGGGGGAAAGTGAGTCATCTTCCCTCGTCATTGCCAACAAACAACATCTGTCCAGCTCTGTTTGAGGACACGAGTCACCGGCATGTTTAAAAAGCAAACTGATGCACTAAATCACTTGTTAATGTTCCAGAAAAAGGCCTGTCAATCCTGTCTTCCTGTTGCAAAAGGGAGTGTTTCCACACCTATTATTTCTGTGTCTGGCTTGTTTTTCCAGATTCCAAATGATCACCCAACATACGGTAAATCATTACACGGAGAAAAGCCATCAATCATCAGTGGCTCACCTGCATTGTCCTGTTTAAGCTGTTCTTTTTAATTGCAAGACAGAAAGACAAGAGTGACAATCCTTCTATCTTGTCGGGGTCAAGTCAACCGTTCCATTGTTGCATCACAACTTGAACGTGTGTGCAAACAAGAGGCTGCAGACGTATGTGTCCAATGACGCACACAAAGCAGCATGCACTCACAGACGCACACCCAGCTCTTGTGCTCAGTCAAGGTGGCTTTCACTGGAGTTGTGAGAAGGATCATTACTCTCAGTCACCACTGGCAACAACGGACAGCCAGTCGAGTGTGTTATGCATGTCTGATCCAGGGCACTGAGCCAGAGCCCGTGGAAGAAACAGTGAGGGTACTAATGGGAGACACATGTGCTCTGGAAAGTCAGAGGCTGCAGGCGTCAAGTTTTCACATCAGGCTTGTGTAAGTTGGGTTTTGGTTTAAATGGTAAATAGACTTGAGCTTCGTACAGCACTTTTCTAGTCTTCTAACTACTCAAAGGGCTTTACACTGCAGGTCACACCTACCCATTCACACACTGATGGCAGAGGTTGATATGTAAAGTGACCATCAGAAGTAATTAATCCCATTCATAACAAAAATTCACACTTCACAGAAGCAAATTTTATTTCCAAAACAAGGCATGTTGTTTCTCAAAAGTATGAATTAAGCCTCTGAAATTCCTCTTGGAATTGTAAAAATGTTAAAAGTCCCATTAAATATCCATTCAAATCTAACAGCAAATAAACCTGAATAAAAACAATAAGAAAACCCGGTTCAAATCAGGCCATGTCGCTGTATAGACCATTTCTCAAGATGTGGGTGTGGTCAATCACATTTGTTTTACATCTTCCTCCTCATGCTACACAATTAGCACACAAATGTAATGTTAGCTGAAATGTTACTTTTTGTTCTCAAAGCTATGAATTTAAAGTTCAATAATGTCTTCGTAGCATTAGCCACTGCTATACTATTACAGTACTAAATACTCTCTGCAGACACTCAATACCCTTTGCCTGAAATAGATCATCTGCGATGTTAGGTAAGTCTATTTCATTGAGCAATAAGACGTCACTGCAGCCCCTGTTATTTCTGGGTAGTAGTTTGATTTTTATGTTTAAAGATTAACAGAGTATCTAATGTGCTAAGAGTCAGCCAGTTCCTGTACGACAGTCAACTGAAAAACGAGTCAGTGTGACATGACATCAATGGTAGCATTTGACTGATGCAGCTGTAAATAGACAACTGTGGTTGACACTAAGCGACCGGAGGCGTCAATAATCAACTCATATAAGGTAGCTGCCATGGCACTCTTGTCATGATTGATTTTGCAGAATAATTGATTGCATCATTTTATCACTAAATATCACATCACAGAAATGCCGAATTTAAACTCAATATGTGGAATATCAGACTTGACTTACTTTCGTAACATAATTAGGAGGCTGTTTTTTTTTTAGTTTGCCAGTGACTTTTATTGATTAATAACCACCTAAAGAGCAAGTAATGACAATACACACTTGTTGTAATCAATGAGAAATAATCTCTTATCATATAGAGAGACCACAGCAAATCTTTTGCATTACAATAAACGAGTATCAGCAATATATTCTTTGCATGTTGAAAAAAAGAGACATGTTGTAATTTGACTAGAAGCCGTCTTCCTGGTGAGAGATTTAATAAGCACAAGCTAATACAAGCTGACGACAAACTGGGGAAACAGATTACACAAGGCTCCATTGCCATGGTTTCACTTCCTGTACTCGTGGCAGGTCTGCAAAAGGCAGCCTGTCTGCTGGAAGAAAACGTTCATCACTTGGATTCCTCCCACAGAGTGTGGCAGATTCTCCCTTTGAAGCTCTCTCAGAGGCAGCAAACCCACATTACAAAGACTAAGAGTGGATCAAGGGGATTTAAAGTACACATCATGGATGTCTTTTGATATCCTCTAAATGACTTTTGCTCTCATAACCTAAAAACTGCTTTGCATTTCGTTCGAACTGCAATCTTATTCAAATTCTAAACTCCTAACTTTCAAGAGAGCTTTTTCTAAAGCAACAAGTAACTCCAGCTACCCTGCAAACCACAAATTTTGGATGGCCTTTCTCTGTTTGCTCAAAAAAGGTCCCTGAGGTAAAAGAGTCATGCATCAGACTGCAATTACAGAGTCTGCTTCAACATGATCACAGAGCACAGACACACAGGCATGCACACACATAGGAAAGCTAAGTACGGTTATTTCGTTTTGGAATCTCATCCTTCATATGCTTTCATCAGGACCACCTACGCTATCTTAGACAATAAACAAGCCTGGACTGTCACAGCGTGTACTTTTTCTGTTGTAATATTGAACACTCCCACAGTGACCAGGTGGAAGAGTCAGAGATCAATAGTGTTGTTGTCAGAGGTAAACTTTGTTCTGTAAGTCAAATTTATGGACACTTCAAAAGCGAAAGAGTTTTTCACTTAGTAATTATGCACATTTTAAACAAGAAAAAGAGTCTGCAGTAATGCTACCAGCTTTGTGAGGCTTCATATAAAGACAGTGGTGCTTTTAGCCAAATGGTAACATTGCCATGCAAACATCCTTACACTGACAAAGCTAACAATCCAACGTTTACGGGACAGTATCTATGAGCCCTGGGTTCAATGTTCACCACATCAAAATCCTCTAAATATGGTCAATTAAAGTGTTTTTTTGCTCTTAGTAATGTTTTTCTCCAATGTAAATTTTCTCCAAATAGGGGGGCAAGGCTGTATTCTTGGCTTTCAACATTAATATTACCTGGTTGTACATATTTTGAACATAATGCATTTTAAACAGCCATCTCGCTGTGGTAATTTGCCATATGACCTACAAGATAGACTTTACAAATCTGGTACTTTAGCAATTTAATGTTGGTGAACATTGGACCCTGAGTACATGAGCATGACCACATGATTAGCAGATACAATTATCATATTCACAATCTTATTTTAGCATGTTAGTATGCTAGCTTTTGCTAATAAGAACAAACAAAAATGTGGATTTGAAGTTTGACAGATTGTTTTGTTGTAGAATCCAGAAAAAGCCAAATTCATAATGTTGGAAAAAAAGAAAAGAAAAAGGAAGGGCATCATGCAAAATACTTGGGTTCATTGTTTTGGAACTATTAGTGTTTTGCTAATACACATTTTCCATTTTGGAGATGTACAGTTATGGTCAGATATTAATATTCAGATTTGGTAGGGACATAAGAGCAGCACACTTTAACCACTGTGCCCACAACAGGTGTCTTCTTCAGCTGTAAAAGTGTCACGTGTTTTGGAGCTAACACTACACAGCTATTTTGGTCGGTGGTGAAGACAGCCTTTAGCTTAGCTTGTGTGACAGTGTGACAAGTCACTTTGAACCTGGATTCAATGACATCTGTCACAGTGACAAGAAAATCCAAGGAATCACTAGTTTCTGTCCTGATAACTGAACCTCTGGAAACAAATATTTGTGTAGGACATTCCAGTGTGTGTGACTTTGAGAACAGCGCAGGCAGCACTAGCTGTTTAAGCAGTGATAAGAGAGTGTCTGCATGTGCAAATAGCCAGCTGTGGGAGATTTATCAGTCGGGCAAAGGGCTGACCAAAAAGAACATGTAGGAGTCAGACGACACCGAGGAACTGATAAAGGCCAGTGTCATTTAGCTATTTTACCTTTCATATTTGATATTTTAGGAAGTTTAATATGACAGTTACAACTAAACAAGATTCATGTCTTATTTTCAAACATTGAAAACAAGCAAACATAAGGAATGATGAGCAGAAATTATTAAATATAATTGTTTAGGGGGGAATTATAGTAATACCACTGCCAAACATGAATTTCACATCCCTAATTTGAAGTTGATTCCAATCCAACTCGTCCTTTCTTACGTAATAACGGTGAGACTAAGATTTTGGTTGCACAACTTTTCAGCACTGAGCAAACACTTAGCTATTCTATGTTCCTCCTAAATGCAGCCAAATTGAATTTCATAACTACACAAGCATGGGGAGGCTGCTGATGGTTAACTGGAGAGCAAATATTGAACTTTCCTGTAGGCGGCTCAGTAATTGTACTTTTGATATGATGTGGTAGAGAGAACACAAGGTTCAAACAACAGGGCACCCACACCTACTTCATCCTCCTGTGAATCCTGTAGTTTAAAACTACATTTTAACAGGAAAGATTGTAGTGTGTGGCTGCTTGTAATGTTAGAGAGGACTTCATTTAAGTTTGTTTCATTGTTATTCTTAAATTAAAGGCCTCGCTAAATGCATAAACGACAGAAGTATCTTAAGTTTCTGTTATTTCAAATGCTTTTTCTCTCTCATTTTTTTCTAATGTAGCGTAAGTTAGTTCCTCTTTCATGGAGATGTATTTCTGCCAATGTGCTTAACCTTTAACATTCCTCCTTTTTTATACAATACTGTTCTCTACTTTCAGACGCTGACAACAAAATGGCCATTGATACACTTGTGGGCCTCCATAGACCAGTTGTGCATTAACAGCTGTTTTTAAACTGAGATGCTCCCACACAGTTGACTCAATGTCCACCCAGTGTTTGCTTTTAAATTTCATCCTCTGTGTGGCTCTTAGCGCATGAAATCTGCACACGAGATGGCATGATGCACGAGCAGAAACAGAGGGGTGAAAGGGATACTTAAGAAAAAAAAAAGGTCAAAGTCAAAGCAGCAGTGTTTCAGACGTCCTGACTTTTAGCCATCCTACCACTGCATCCTACATATCCCATCTTTTACTAGACTTCTTTCAAACTCAGCGTCCCCCGTTAAACATTTGGAGTCTAAAGCCAGAATTGAGATAACAAGACTTAGCTGTATTATGATCCGTCTTATTTTAATAAGAAACACATTAATTTTTAATCAGATCTTCCTCACGCTCACTGGACTCTTTTTTAAAAGTTTGAATATACTGACTTTTAGCTTTATTTATAACTTGTCGTTTTGAAAGGTATTTTCCACTGTTCCAAGCTCTATCCACTGTCTTCAGTCTAGACTTTGTGCCCTGAATGAGTCTAAACCTGAATGAGAAGTTCAAATGAAAGAATGCTTGTCCCCCCTCATGTTTATCTGCCGTCCTGCAGCCCGCCTGGGGCTGAGTGGGGGTGGGTTCTACTCAGCTCCAAGACTGTGTGGCATTCCTGAAATGTGTGTTAGCTCACTGTTGCCTCTGTTCCCAATCTGACCCCTCCCTCTTCCAGGAAAGAAACTCCCCCATCTCTCTCTCACACTCACACACACACACACACACACACACACACACACACACACACACACACACGCCTTTCAAAAGCATTAGTTTAAAAAACAAACACATCTTAAGGATTTGCAGAAACATGATTTCTTTATCATGTCAGATATATGTCTACTTTAAAAAGGCACAGCAAGCACATTGAGTTCAACTATCCACAGTCACAACATTATTTGATATCTCCAAAGATATGGTCAATGAAAGGTGATAAATGTATGTCTCAATGTCTGTGATAGTGATTCAGCACAACAACTTCTTTCTCAACAGTGAGTTTGCTCGTCCAAACACTGACTTGGGTGGGCGTTTCCAGGACAGTAGTTATTGCAAACATGAGGGAGAAGTTTCCACAATGAAATTCACTTTTTGGATCATCCACAAAACAAATAAAAGAAGAACAGTACATTGAGAAAGAGTGGCAATGCCTGGTTGTGGTACTTTTTGTAAAATAAATATAACAAATGTGTGCAACATGTTATTAAATAAAAATGTGTACTCGTTAGAAATACAGTAGGTAGCTTTGACATATATAGTAAATGGAACTTGTAAATTAAGCAGCCAGAAATCATTGCTGAGGAGAGGGAGGTCTTGACTTACCTACTTAATGTGCTGCCAAACCAACCCAGACCCAAATAGGTGGAAGAAAATGGATGGATGGATCTATTAAATTCTTCCCCACAAACTTGTGAGATCTCACTAGAGATAAACGATAGAAAATGGAGGAGGGCATTTAGTTGTTCATTGTGACCATTGACCATAGATTATCTGCATAAAGCAAATAATTGATTAGTATGCCTTTCCTATTTACTGCCTTCACCCTGTTGTGTTACATGGCTTTTCGGAGTAGTTTACAACCCTGTGTGCCTGTGTTCTCCTTTAATTATCCGGCCATGCCTGTAGCTTTTCTCCAGGCTGTAATTAGTGTCGTTCACCTGGTGTTTGAGGAGCACAGTGGTACTATGGGGCCAGAGTGATTCTTGAACGCAGCCAGGAATCATACCCCTCCCTGGGCATAGGACTATAGGCTCTGTTAAGATGTGATATAGAGAGAAAGAGAGAGGGAGGAGGAATAGTTTCATTAGAGATGCTTGAATTTTGATACAGTTCAACGTAAGACATGAAACACAATGTCTGAGCAACTGACGTAAGAGAAACTAAACCCAAACTGTCTTGCAGATGAATATCAAGAGTATCTCCACATTGGCTTTGTAAAAGATTACACTTTGGTGCCCTTGACTGAACTTTCTTTAGTCAGGCCTCCCTCACCCAGCCCACCCTGGTATCCTCCTGCTGAGCCAGAAATAGAAACCAAAATAAAAGTCATCTGTGGTCTGTTTGATTCAGGTCTGAGCCTTATACTGGGGCGCAGCTACAGACTGTCCTGAAAAGGAACACAGGGACTAAACGACATGACCCTCCCTTCCCGCCCTCTTCATCAGTCAAATGAGCCGACTTTACTGTCCCCTGGTGTCATTTATCAGTCTACTTCCTGTCATTAGACCTCCAGGTATCTGCTCCGGAGTCTGGAAAGGAGAAATTACCCCCTCATTTCTGGCCGGCAGGGGCGTGTTCAGGAGCGTCTGGAGTCAGTTTGTCTTTGAGTAAACCTCTGCACTGATTGATGGTTTTGTGGGAGTGACCAAGGGTCTGCTGTAGGGCTCAAATGGTGGGGGAAAATAAGAGAACTTTAATACGAAACCCTTAATCTATTCTCTTTTATTTGCACATGGGTTCTTGGTAATACATTTATAATTATGGCAAAAAAAAAAAAAACAGGATAATTTTCACCCAGCATTTTTAGAAAAAGTTTAAACCAGACTGACAGAGCTCCTACGGCTCCAGCCCACCCAGCGCCTTCAGGAAGATCTGAGGTTGAAACCTGATTGTCTGCAGCTCTGCAATACTTCTCAGCTTCTCTAGTGCCTGGCTCTCCACTGGCTCCCTGCACACCTCGAGCCTGGAAGAAAGTGACAGAACAAAGCAGCATGAGTGTAAAATCCACTGAAAACATCCTGTTACAAGACACAAGATATTCTGTTTATGAGCTCTAGTGTGCATGCCAACACATATGTAAACCACATGTGAATGCACACCGATGCATGAAAACACAAATCTGACCTCTTCCCTGACCCAATAAATTACCTCACCTCCACCCCACCCCACCCCCACTCTCATTCCACGCTAGATAATGTCTTCAACAGGCTGCATACCACACACTGTTCCTTTTTTATTGTTGTTTGAAGCATCTGTCTCAAGGCGCATGCAGGTCACATGATGAGAAAGGCCCTGGGGTTTGGTCATGTGACAAAAGGCATGTTACCTCTGAAGAGACCACTGTTTACCTTCTTCCTGTCAGTGAGAGGTACACTGTCTGAAAACCGGACTGGAATAACCTGTAAGGGCTCACCTTAATGTACACTTAGCACACTGTTCATTTTGCAATGGCTCTTTGACTTGATTTGACTTACATTTAAATATGCATTAAACATACATAATGAGACACCCAAGCAAACAAGCTTTTTGCAAGACTAGTTGTAACAGTCTGAAGGCTGTTATAGGAACTGAAAGCAAAGGCTGGGAGAGTAAACATAATGGATCATTTCAATGAACACATGATCAGTCAAACAAATGCTGACTACTATTTCCCTGAAGCATCCTGTACTCCCAACAGAAATCCTCCTCTGAAATGAAAGGGAAAAGTAGGGAACAAGGCATATTTGTGGTCTTAGTGAGAGTTAAAAAAGAGTCACAACTTTCATGTCCATAATCTTAATATGAAGCTACACCCAGCAGCTGTTTAGCTAAATTTAGCTGAAAGAATGGAATATGATAGGGTGTGGATTTGTATTATTCCAGTTGATAAAATAAGTCATGTTAACTTTTGAACTTGTGATCTAGACCTTTGGACAAAACCAGGTTAGCTGTTTCCTTTTGTTTCCACTCTTTATTATAAACTAATCAGATATTAGCTACCTACCAAATTTGGTAAAGAGACACCTGGTTGCTTTTATAACTCCACTAAGTCTTGTGAAACTACTCCTTAAGACGTTTTTTTTGTTAATCTTGGATAAAGCTGGTACAGTAATAATCTGTGATAAAGTTAAAAGTTGGGTTTAGAGGTTTTTCTGACCTTGCTTAAAGTTCCAGGATGTTGACATAGTACAAGGTCAACTAAAAAAATCATTTTCTTCAAATGCAGCTTTCAGCTACAGCAGGCTTTTTGGTAAAGCTAAACGTAAGAAGCATAAAGATACAATTCAATGTTTATTACCGTGTTGTAGGACATTTAATGTGGCTTTGTTTATGATGTACTTTCAGTCTTTAACAAATGCTAAGTTTCTGATTCAAAAGTTTCTTGTAAACAGAGCGCAAAAAGTGTATGAAATATGGCACTTGTTTTACTTTTGTATATATTTTATAGCACACTATATTTCAAAAGATGTACCGGTATACATAATTGCTTAGCCTCAGCTCTATTGTAGAGAACCAGTGTACAAATGTATTTTTTGTTTTCATGAAACAAACCTCTTTGAACAAATTCATGGTACCAATCAAAATACTTAAACAAGTCATCAGATTTTAGATTGGTGACATATTCAGTGCAGTCACTGAGTTTTCATAGATCTCAGAAGATACGTGTCGGTCGTTCAGTCCTGTCCTATAAAAACTCCTATATTTTCTTTAATTTATGACTTTTACCGTAGTGTGGCCTACAATAAGGTCGGTTTACCTGAGGCCAGGTGACTGATTTGGTCAGTCCGGAACATTCCACTGTTTATACCTCAACCTGACTGGTTGCTTTGTCCATTTATTTAGGATATTCGTCTAGCTGCACGGCATTAAAACTGGCGAATTTTGATTGGTTGTGACTCACACTTCAATATTGATGCTGGGAAACCTTTTCAGCATTAATGTCCTGTTGTTACTATTCATCCATTCCAAATAATACAAATATATCTTTAAAGTAACAATGAGTCACTTCTTTTTTTTTTTTTAAATGAAGGGTGCGTATGAAGTTGCACCCTCTGGCTGTAAAAAAACTGGTTTGGTCATCCATCCTCTTAAATAATGGCTGTTTTGGACTCTGTCAAACTGGAACAGGCGGCAGTTACAACAATTAAAACTACTTTATGGGACGGACTGTTCAAATGGGGATAGGTCAAATTGGGATAATTTCACGCCTTTAAAAAGAGAAATTGAATAGAGCAGAAAGTCACCTGAGATTTTTTCTCAGATGCAGAATAAACTCTGCCCTGTTTCACAAAGCATCTTAACGCTAAAATAATCTCTATTTTAAGTCTGCAGGCTAAGATCTTGTTATCTCTAAGGTGCTTCTGCAACGTGGGGCCCATGATTTGTTGCTTTTCAGGGGGTTATGTTTTGTTAGACTAGTTCTAATGCCAACATGTTTTGTAGCTTTTCAGTTTGATAATGGAGCAATAATTAGCCATCTTTGTGCTAATGATGCAGGTTTACTCTCAAAAGGTTTTGGCAGTTTTAGTACAGAACATGTCAATCTTTATGAAGGCTTATTATTAGATATGTTGTTGCATGTATGTCCTGTTATATTAACATTTGAATAACGTATGTATTCATACTGTTGGATTAGTTTACATACTGAAATCAATCAACATTTTCTGCCAATATGGTCATGTTTTTGGAGAGTTAAAAGTTTGCACATCAGCCACTAAGTCAAATGTTGATGCAGGCGCAACTCTAGGTTACTAGAAGAAGTACTAGCCGTGAGAAAGTAGTCACCTGGCACGAGTAATCGGCCACTGTTTTGTGGTAATCGTGTGGTCACACCTTTAACAGCAAAGGTAAATATCAGATCAGTCGCAATCAACAATGGAACGTCTCTGATAACATTTTTACAACATGCCCTTTTGTCCTGTCATCCACAACACATTTCCACTGACGCCTTTACAGCAAATTCCTGACATAGCCTCTCAGATCTCTGTGAACAGGCCTGAGGAAGAATAAAGAAGTCGACTAAAAATAGAAACACAAATTGAAGGCTGTCACCTCAGAGCGAGTGAGAAGAGAACAGGTTGAGCTGCGGTCTGTTTTTCTTTACATGACCATTCAGGGTCACAGTAACATTGCCTTTGCCATAGTGGTTTGGACATTTGACCCTTTTATGATAGGCTGCTTTCGATCCAGGAAATAAAACCTTCACTTCTGGCACAGTTATTGCTAAGTGCCTAAATTATACAAGGATAACAGGAGTGCAGCCCTAAACAACAACGGCAGTACGGGGAATAATTCAAGGATTTATGGCAGGAGGCTGGTAATGATACACGGTTGTAATCTTTATAGTGTGATTATTTTACAGTCTACTGAAATACAAGTCATGAGATAGACAGCTGCTGAAAAGTAGATCCTTCCAGGCTGAACTTACCTGTCTGCTAAGCTGCTGCCTCATAGGCTTTGGCTCTGTTTTTTGGGATTTCTGGTGAACATCAGAGTGGGTGAAGACATAGTTTTAAAGTCATCCGATCAGGTCTTTATACAACAATTCAGGAAGACTGCTTTGTATTATGACATTATGTAGTGCAACACATACCTCCCACTCCCTCTCATTTTCTTCCAACATAGTCTCACACTAAAACATACATGCAACAAAATGCAAATGATGAGTACCCTTCACCAAGGGTCAGTTACCCACCTGAAAGCTACCCCTCATCCCAGTTCTGCCCCCTTCCTCATGACCATTAGTTGCCACTTCAAGTTTAACCAAAACAGCATTGCCACCTTCAACACACCCAGGCTCAGCTTATGCTGATACTGATACTACCAACCCTATACCACATGGCCCCTATTGGCCCCCCCAACCCAACTATGTAGACTGATGGGAAGCCGGAGCCTTGTGTTGTCAAGTGTCAACCTCACTTCATCTGTGTTTTGTCCAGTAAGTCCCACAACACCTTGGGAAGGTTGGATAGTGAGCTCTAGCGTCCCAGAGCCAACCCCCCTCCATGACTGCTCCCACCACCCACCACACCACCATGCAGAACTTATTTGTGTTAATGCATCTCATTGTAACTGAGGGGAAAAACATGTCGCAACTGTTCCTGGCACCAACATTACAAAGGAAATGAACAGAGAAAGTAGAAACACACAAAGAGAAGTATGTAGTATAACATGTATTAGTGTTTTGAGTCAGAACGGTTGGTAAGAATCTAAAAATGTGATGTGAATAAAAACTGGTTGTACAAATATAAGAACAAACAGTGGGTGCTTATATCACTTCAATGCATATATTGCAAGAAAGACAGTTACAAAATGAAGAAAAGTCATCCAACGGTCAATGTTGTTTTCATCTCTAAGCTCATAGCTCCCCCTAGTGATCACTTAATGTCACTACACCATGACATTGATTGACTGAAATTACCCCTAATATGTAATCCCACTGAGGCAGCAGCTATTAATTCATACAGAGATGTCACACACAGGGATGACACAATAAATCCTCATGTAGCTTCTCCAGAGTCTAAAGCTTTCATTAAAATGTTAAATAGCAGCCTAAATGATTCAACTCCTCTGTGAGCTGTGACAAAATTAATCACTCTGTGGCAAATCAGGAAGATGAGGCGCCTATTAAAACGGAAAGCACAATTTCTCACGAGTAACGACTATAAAAACTTACCCCAAATCTGTAATGGCCAATAACTTTTGCAAATTGGCTTGCTTTAGATTGAATAAATAGGGTTCTTATTTTAATTATCCCAAATGAATGCAGAGGATTAACTATCTGCACCGCCAAAAAAAACGTACTGGGTTAGGCACTGAATTGCAGAGATAAACCTCCTAATTATTCTAGTTTTACAGTTGCTTTTTTCTTCAAAGAGTTTGAAAAGGACTTTTTTCCCCTCAAAGTTAAGACCTCCTTTTTTAACTTCCTTTACAAGCAAAACAATGCAGTGTGGGCAGAGCTGCACGTCTCCAGTGGCCAATTTCTGGATTTGAGACATAACTCTGGGGATTAGCCTGAACAGCCGTTAATTGCTTTAAACCAATGACGCTGAATTAATCCTTTGATTTTTGGACTCCTTTTATGATTAGAGAGCAGGGAGGGAGAGAGGGAGAAAAAGAGGAAGTATAAAAGAGGAAACAACAACCTGACGTTGACTCGGGCAGCGACCGTTAGCTGAACAGTCTTTCATCAGCATAATGATATGAAACCTTTAATTTACAGGAGGCAGGGGGTGATGGGAGAGATCAGATGACTAATTATACTTTGTACTGAAGCCTGTAGCAGTGGGCTCCAGAAACAAGTGTAGGTCAGGAGGGATGATCCCGAAAAGTGAGCAGAAAGGCTCTGCTCACTCAGCTGAGTATATTGAACAGACCAAACTCCTATTTTGGTTTCAATTTCAGACTCAGCAGGTGGTGGGTTAGGGTTTGTGTGTGTGTGTGTGTGTGTGTGTGTGTGTGTGTGTTCGTAAGTTTGTACCGCACAGGTGCCATCATATTTTTTTTTCTCTTTAAAACTTTCTCTATCTCTATCCACAGGAATAAAGTGACTTTTTAAAGCGTTGTGATCCTTTGTACATGCCAAAGAGCTGTTTCTTTTTCTATGTAGCAATTCTGAGTTTTTGTATTTTGAGAGTGAAAATGTTTTTTGTGAAGAGAGATTGTTTTGGTTCTTTTGTTCTTCTGACTGCAGGTTAGATTTATATTTATTGTAGGGTTGAGTTCATTTCTACTCTTAGAGGAAGTTGATAAGTTTTAAACAATAAAGGTTTCTTATCAAGAAAGAGTTACAATCTCAAACATTTACAGTTAAGTAAATGTCTAAAAGGTAATGATGAATGTGCCCATGGCCTATTGATCAAAGCCTTTTAACTAGTAGTTTAAATAAAGAACTTGAAATAGGCGTCAAGTCGACTATCCTGCTAAAAAACATTGGACGTTGTGTAAAATGTTTTGAGGCCGCTGTTAATACAACATGTTGTTTACATGACAACATGTTTACATGACAACATGTAAACAACATGTTCGACAACTACCTGACATTACACAGCCATTATTATTTGGATCTCTGAGCATTAGGTCAAGTGGCGCCAAAAAACACACCTGCAATTACCCCTTATTGCCATAGGGGCCGCCAAAGAGAACCAAAAATACATCTTGTAGATGTTTTGCTTTTTAAAAAGAAACTTCAAATTTATTTATTTTTTATCCTAATTTGCTACGGCACAGATTTTCTAATTAAAAGAACCAATGACCCGCCTTATAGGTCCTATAACTACACAAAAGTATCAGCATGGGAGAAGGATTGTCTAAAGAGGGATCAATTTAGGCTGTTAGATGTGAGTGTAAAATGTACATTTATGGAGTAGAAGTGTGAGCATTGAAAAACAAACATCGGTATTCTTGGTGTACCTTTAGCTCATGTCTTAGCAATGTAAGAATGTTGATGGGAGTGAACCAGATCTATTCTGTGCTGTGAACTCCAAGAGAGAAATGTCGTCCTTTGCCTGTGTAGGTGAGCGGTGGAGCAGCTGTGAGGGTGTCTGGGATGAACTCGTGGAGGCTTATGAAGGGGAAAGGTTAAAAAAAATCCACAATTCTAATTGAAAGTATGTGTTTAGTTTGTCACTGAAACACTGAGCATGAAAAACCATTGTTTGTTGTTCTTGCGAATGCAACAGACTTTTGATTGTCAACCCATAGGTGTCAGCACATCTCTTCTTTGGCCAACAAGATTAAAGTGGAGCCACTTCTTTAACCCTGATATTCAAATGATTGGAATTAACTTCATAGATTCAGGTTAGAGGCTGCAGGACTAGTTTCAAGGGATTGGTGATTTATATTTCTGGTGTACCCATTTAATCTCTCACATTGACTTTTAATCCACTACACAGGAAAATGCTAGTGAGCTTGCTACATTCATCAAAGGTAGACATTAGAATGTAGTTCTTCAGTAAACAGCATGATGGTCATTATGTGATGGTAAAATTCAAATGTATTTTATTCAAATTCAAAGGTATGCATATACCTGTGGCAACCTTGTAAATGACAAGTTTACTTCAGCACTCTTAAGTACTAAATTACATGTTCATTCAAACAAATGTCACGTTTGGTTGGTGTACACTTTGCAGGTGATCAACTAAGACAAATTGAATAAATGATAACAGGTGCAAAGATTGTGGACGCCGTAATATTTAAATTTGGATTTTGCATGTTTTACTGGTTTACTATGGAGAGTTTGGACCAAAAGCAGAATGACCGCAAGCGCAAAATGAAATTCAGTCCCATCAAATTAGAGGTATGGTGGCTTATTATAAAACCTTGGGAAGAAACAGAGTCTCTTTTTTTCTTCCCCCCCACAGCAGAGCAGTCTGGGACTGTAGAGGGAGGACAGGAGCGCACTAGAGGAGATGAGCTGGGGAAAGACGAGCAACCCGGCGAAGAGGAAAACCCCAGTAGAAACGCCCCATATTGCATATTACCTAAATGGACAATGTTTTGTCTTGCGCATTTGACAGACGCAATCCTCAGTGAGCGTCGTTAATAGATCAGCTTGTATTCATGTTTTTACACACACAAACCTTCAGTACATCAGGGCTCGAGACATTGACTGTACATCTTTTTGGTAAGTAAATTAAGTTTTACGCCTGTTTTTATTGTTAGAATAAATGTCAAACTTCATGTAAATTACTGGATGACCTTGCTAACCAAGCTAGCATTAGCATTAGCCAATAACTTGCAGTGTTTTCTTACCTCTTGCTCTTCTCCAGCGCCAACCTCTCTTTTAAATATACTCACTTGAAGTTCAAAAAACCAATATGGGGATGGGAAAAATCCCAAAGTCATGGCTTCAAAACAGTAGACCACAAGCCAATGGATGAAGTCACACTGGCAACATCCACTTTTTTCATTTCCGTCTATGCTCTAAACATCTCTAATGGCTACTGTCAACAGAGAAACTAATAGGCTATAAAGAGCCCACATTCTCCATGGTGGTAAACCTCCTCATGGCTGAGATCTTTGAATGCTGTGTTTTTGCATAAACATCAATTTCCACCAAACACTTCAAATGTGATGTCTAACCATCTGTGTCTGGCTTAGTTATATAATAGCTTTTTAATAAACCATTGTCTGCTTTACTTACAACACAAACTCAGTTTATATCAGCCTCTTGTGGAGAAAACTGATCCTCAGAAGGGCAGAAATATGCAAAACACACATTCATTGGTACACACAGACGACCAGCTGACAGGTGGCAGCTTGTCTGGCACACACCCGTAGAGGTAGACCTATTTTTCCACTCAGGCCGACATATGAGCAACAGAAAGCAGCCAGACATGTCTCTCCCTCCCCCTTCTCCCCCTCTCTCCCCGATGCCCTTCCGTCTCTCCCGCCTGTCATTCAGAGAAGCTTCGGCCAAAAGTGCGTGAGACGCTCCCATCAGCCTAATTATGAGGGTGGAAGGACGCTCAACACTACAGTATTAGCAAATGTCCTCTATACCGCCACACACTGCCTGCCCGAAGTAATGTGTGTGTGCATGTGTGCATGCTTGCAAATACATTTGTTTATGCGTATGAATATGCTAACTAAGTCTGTGGTGGTAATCATGCACATTGAACTGTTTTAGTAAGCATGCCAGTGCATCAAGATTTAGTTATTAAAGACCATTACGTTTTGTGCCAAAGCATGATTAAGTAAACGCCTCTGACTTTTACTTGTCTTTTATGTAACTTTGTGTGTGTCGGTGTAAGTAAAGGTGTCACAGTGCAGGATTTCTCTTTGTCTGTGGAGCGTAGCAGGTAGATCCTGCAACGAATGGTTCGACAAAGTCGTTCCAACCCTATTCTACCATAAGGGATGGTGACCATTAAGCCTCGCGTGCAGCATGTAATACATGGTTGAGGAATGGTTGGGCAAAGTCATTCCCCCCTAGATCCACCATGGGGGATAGTGACAGAGGTGTAATGGGGGGAACGAGCTGGCAATATGTCGGACGCAGTGAGGCAACCTAGATTTTTTTGGCAACTTCTTTGAAACCTAGTTAAAGGTATCTTTTATAAAAGAAACAACACTTTTATCTCTGTGCAAGATTTGGGGGATGTGTTCACCATCAAGGAAACGGAATATCTCAAGACTTTTAACATTTAATTCAAAATAAGGGTATCTATCCAAAACATGAAAAAAGCCTGAAATCACACATTTAGAGAAGTATGCAGATAGGGTTGTCCACATACTTTTGCTTTAACACGTTAAAAAAGAAAAGAAAAAAAGGGGGGGTTAAAAGAAGTAAAAAAGAACGAGGGTTACTTTGGTTGAAACAAACTGCTACCATTTGCTCTCAATGGCTCTCTTTACTGTAGACCCGTTGGGCCAGGGTCTATGTTAATGGAAAATAAAAGCTGCTGTTGTGATACATTCATCACTCAGGTGACCTTCTGCGACTCACCCCTAGTGGAAACTCAGCCTCCGAGGCATAGACAGCCTAAGAGCCGCTCCTGTCATTATCAGAATCATAATTTATCTTATCGTAAAAAATTCTGCTGGTTTTTTTTTCAGATTGATGCCCAGCATCAGAGCTGCCTGCTGCCTGGTGGAGAGCCTGGCAGTGTCGTAACCTTGTGATAATGTTTCATTTCATCCTCTC
This sequence comes from Tautogolabrus adspersus, assembly GCA_020745685.1. Classification (NCBI taxonomy): domain Eukaryota; kingdom Metazoa; phylum Chordata; class Actinopteri; order Labriformes; family Labridae; genus Tautogolabrus; species Tautogolabrus adspersus. Next base: position 22,676,022 of record CM036534.1, read on the forward strand.
CTTGTCTTGCTGTACAGTAATACCTCGGCTGGATCATTTGGCCCATAAAGCTTAAGACTTTCTGGGAAATTGGATTTGAAGCAGAGTGAAGGCCCTGGAGGCTGGAACATGATGACGTTTGGGTACAAAAAATACATTCTCTTTGTAGCTCTTTCTCTTCCGTTCCTTCCTTTTCTTTCTTATTATTCTATCAATTATTCAAGGCTTATGGTGGTGTGCAATAATATTCCTGTACTACATCCTACAAGGAGCCATTGTGACTGAGCGCGGCACAGTGGCCCTTAAACTTTATGAATTCATCTATTCTCCCAGTCCTGCTCTGCTCTGACACTTTGAGAGAGATTGCGCCGATCATCATAGATCAAAATCATGGCTAGAAAAATACAAGACTGAAAGGAAATATAAACCTTGATGAAAACTGCCTTAAATAATATTAGAAATGCATACTACAGATGCAAATATGGGCTTTAAACATGTCATTTTAAGCACCACATGGCTGTTGCTTCTTTACCTTCCCTCTATTTCTTCACTTTCGACTCCCAGTGGTGGGTCAATAACACAGGAGCGACAAAGATGGAAGAATGCAATCTCCTCACTAAGCCTGGACCCCCTCCGGTGCTTTGGACTATATATTTCATGCAGCACTGTCAGCTCATGCCTGCAGCTTCTGCTCAACATCGCCCATCATCACCTGCTCTCGACAGCATGGATACATCGCAGGTAACTCGCCGCGAAACAGCGCCCGTTTGACAGAAGATACTCATCAGTCAGCGTGCGAAGGTCAGTCCCATAATGAGCCGATCTCTGATGGATGCGTCACTCATTCACTCATGCCTGTGTGTTTTAGCCTCTGGACCAGGGCTGCAGGTAGCTGGGTTACTCTTTAATAAATGACAGTTAATGTATTATGTATGTTGCCTTTTTGAGTAGGAAAAGAGTCCATGTCATGATACTAAATGTCTCTGTGCTTTTATGTCTCATACCTCAGCATGAGTGCACCATTATCCTGTCAAAATATGATCAGTCTAAAACAACTGAAGGATTATTAATTCATAAACATAAAGGCTACACAGGTCAGCCACAATTTCCAAAAATTCAATCAACTAAAACTTACAAAAAGAACTAAAGAGAAACAACATTTCACACTTAAAAATCTCCACTGGATCCCTGTCCCGTTACGCATCCAATTCAAAATCCGGCTCCTAACCAACAGGCCCCCTCCTACCTCACGGATCTCCTTCACCCTCACACTCCGGCACGCAGCCTCCGTTCTTCAAATGCCAACCTCCTGTCTCCCCCACTTAGAACCAAGCACCGAACCTGGGGGGACAGAGCCTTCTCCAGAGCTGCCCCCTCCCTCTGGAACTCACTCCCCACACACATTCAACAGTGCACTGACCCTTCTACATTCAAATCACTGATCAAAACTCACCTCTTAAAACAAGCTTTTAATGTATGATTGTGATGTGTGTTCTGTTTATCTGTAGCTGTACCTTTCTGTTATTGTCTTTATGATCTGTGTGTAATGTTGTAATGTCTGCTGGTCTGTCCTTACTGTTCTGATCCTTCTGTCTTTTTAACAAATGTACAGTATCTTTGAGTTTTTGAAAAGCGCTTATAAATAACATGTATTATTATTATTTGAGTTACACTTTTTGAGCCTTGAGGATCAGTGCAAAGAAAACATTTTACGCCAGTGTTGATGTAAAACAGGAGAGTGGCTTAATAGTAGGGCTGTCAGTATTAACTAGTTAAATGCGACTAATTAAGGTCTGAAATTAATGCATTAAATTATTTTGATTGCGATGAATCGCATGCTATGTTGTCCCTTTAGACGCACTGTGGATAAGCCTCAGCAGTGTCTCTCTGTAGTCACAGGGATGGAAAAGAGAGAAAGAAATATCTTACTTCTAGTTACTTTTAGCTGTTTTCATTTAGGTTTTGATCCAGAACAAGTTCCATTTTCTGTGGCAAAATTAATGTTGTAACCTTCAACCTACCAGAGGGTCCTTATTTATTTCAAAATAAAAGCGGGGTTGAATTCAAACAGCAAGAAAAATGGTCTCAGCTTAAGACAAAACACAAAAATTCAAAATAAAAGCCAAACTATTTTTATTTTTAAATGCAAAATAATGAAATTTCAAACATGCGGTCAAAAATGTGATAAATCCTGATCAACTATTGAAATTGAGCGATTCATTGGAATATAATTTTTCAGCGTTTGACAGCCCTGCTTATTATGTCTTAATAAAGATGGAACTCTTGAATGAAGCAGCTTAAAGGAAAACTTCTACATGTGTTTGCTTTAGCCAATCACTGGTAAGCTATGTTTGGGTGCTAATGAACTTTCACCTAACATTATCTTACTTGGGGTCCAAGCAGGCTGTGAGGGGACTTTTACAGAGCCATCCAAAGCCAAAGCCTCCAGCAGCCAGTGGAGACAGCAGTGCTGGCAGAAGATGACCTTTAAAAGAAACACAAAGACATGAACTTTAACATCTGTCGGCATTTGTTTATCGAAAAAGTCATGGGGCTTTTATTATAATAAATCCAACAACATGAGGTAAGATCATTTTATTTTAACATTAAGATCAACAAAATGACGGCAACAAAATGATTATTGTACCCCTTACACTTTACAGCCTGTCAAGAAGCCTTTTTTAGTGTTTTCTCTTCATGTGACATTTGGTGTGATAGTGAGAAAGAAAGCGTTGCCCCTTTAAGAAGAGAGCTGCCAGGGTGTAGGCACGGAAGCTATGCTTTATGGCTATACATACGGAGTAACTGTTGTTTGCTCCACGTTAATTAGCTAATTAAAAAAAACTGGGCAAAAAACAATATTTGGGTAAATGTATGCTATATTGAAAAACATTCACAGTGTTTTAATCTTCCGCTAGCAAGCCACTTTTTTAGCACTACTTCAGTGCTCCACATACATGTTGCTCCGCCTGAAGCGCCATGATCAGCTGTTTCGGTTTGCAGGCTTTGAAAGAGACAACAAATACATCCAAATGTTAAAAATAGCTATTTTTACATTGAATTTGACACAATGTTTACTATGGATATAAGAGGATAGTTTTATGGAGTGGAGTACACAGAGACAACTTCAGCAGATGGAGGCTCAACAGGTCCAAAAGAGAGAGGGGAGAAACTTCAATGGAAACTGGAGGACAGGAGAGATCTCAAGTTACCTGGTGGTGCAGGTGTGTAAACTGTGAGCCCATGTCCCGGAGAGTAGGAGGACCTTGTAAAAACAATACTCCAGGACCTTTCTGGTTCAAAGGAAACCAGAGGCTCATGTATACCTGCAGTCTGCATCACTCGCCAGCATCACTCCCTGACGTACCCTACTGGACGATGATGTTTTACGGACCTGCTGTATAGCCTAGCTTCCGTGCCTGCACTCTGGCCGCTCACTCCCTAAAAGGGCCATGCTGACAAGCATCCTCTGTGGCTAATAATCTTACTGTTGACAAGTACTTCATACAACCCCACTTAAAAATAACAAACTATCCCTTTAAGAGGTCCAACTCTTCAATACAATAGCTGCTTTACTGGGAACAAATGCAAACTGCACCATCTCTCTAAAAGCCTTGTGTCACCTGCAGTCAAGCAATGTCGTCCGTCAGCCCGACACTTTCACGCTTCGAGGCTTTACGACCACATCCATTCCCATGATCGCTGCGAACACATCAAACACAATATGAATTCTGCCCCTTTTCTCTGCATGGCTCCCCCCCTGCACACAAACGTTGCAGCCCCGGGTTGCTACGAGCCCTTTTCATTATCGACCGGGCCATTTGTCTGCCGGGCAGATCGTCTGCTCGATTAGGATCTGTCAGATGTCAGGTAACAGCTTTTGAACGTTGTTATTGTCCACACAAGTCTCACTAGAAAACAAGACTGTATTCTTTCTGGAAAACAATGCAGTGTCAAAGGAAAATGCATGTGCAGTTGGAGGTGATGCGTCATAAACACTGGGTGTAGATCTGTCCCTGTGGAACAGTGCACAGACAAATGTACAAAACAGAGGATTCCTGCAGTATGTTCATTATATCTTTGTTTTGTCAATTTTCTTTTCTTTTTAGATACACATACCTGGTTACAAAACTCTACTTTGTTGCTCACATCTGGTATTTGTTTTAGCACTTTAAGTAGCCTATTACAGTTGACTGATTGATTGAAAGGCGTCTGATCCAACCTCCCCAACAGTGTCCTAAGTCTCTAACTAGACTCTTTTCCTCTGTCGCCCCCCGGTGTAGGAACCAGTGGTGTAGTGCAGGGTAGACGCAGGTATACTGAGTATACCCCCTTATTTTTCAATCCCCATAGAGTATGCCCACTTCTCAATCTCCTCTGATTTACGCCATTGATTGACTGACTATAATCAATAGTTTGCTGCAATGTTTTCCTAGGATGGTGAAGGGATGACCCTCCCTACTCTGTCTCTAATTGACTATTACGTACTAACTGAGTGTGCATGAGTAGTGTCACATGTCACTGTTTATAACAAAGGCCATTCTTTCCTCTCCTGGACGGGTCACCTAAAGAAACATTTTGGGGGAAAAATTAAGCCACTTCTTCAGCCACCACTACACCACTGGGTGGAACAAACTTCCAAACTCCATTCGATCAGCAGTCCCTTTGCACCTTTAAGAAAAAGCTAGAGACCCGGCTCTTTCATGAATACCTACTGCCTTAATGATATTAATGATGACGATAATGATGGTTTTGTTTGATAGTGACGATTTTAGGATGGTTTGGATGCTGATTAAACCTCTCAAAAACAGCTGTCGATGTTTTGCTATGCCTCTGTGCACTGCCTGTCAGCACCTGTGTCTGATCGGACTGAAGGCTGTTCGTTTGCACTTTCTGAAGTTGTTTCCTCCTTTCTAGATCCTTGCTTTTGGTTACGCTCTAATGTATGTTGCTTTGGATAAAAGCGTCTGCTAAATGAATTGTAGAATTGATTGGAATTTATTGTCAGACAAAAGTTTGTTTAAGTTAAAGTATAACATGATATAATTGCTAAATATTCATCTAAAAAGGTAGTCATCGTTTTTTGGGTTAAAGAGAGGCAGACATGTTTTTAGTACAAAACAGGCACAGCAGGTACCTCCTAGTTTGAGAGATTAAATGTTCCTGCTTTTGCATTTTTCAACACTTCACACAACATAATGTGTAATCCAACTTTTTTTGTGCTTTTTTGTTCTTGTACTCATGGATTTTAAGCAGCATTTCCATAAAATCCTCTGTACATGATCACAACTGTGCCTGACACTTGCAGAGCAGACACCTCTTTATGTTTTCTTTTATGAACCAGAGTTCTGTGGGGGCTTTTTGGTTAGTTTTTTTGCTAACGTGTGAGTTTCTAACAAAGCAAATTTGTCAGCGAAAACTTTTTCTGACACGTTTCACGGGAAAGGTTAGCTCTGGTTCACACGGCATCAAAGAAATCAGCCGTTTGAGAGAAATACAAAATGATTGGATCAGGAGCATCTCTCTCACTCAGATGTTCTGCATTAAACATTCAGCATTCTGCCTTGTTTGTTTTTCTACGTTTGATGTTTGCTGATGTGTAGAATCACATCTGTTTGACATGAATCAAATGGATGAACACTGACTGACAGAAGAGGGAGGAATAAGTGCAGTAATTCTCTGAATCAAATGTTTACACTTCACCTTTTCCTTTAGTGTGCTTGCAGGGTGTGGGGAAAATACATGTACACCTTGGCACTTACTTAAACAAGGAGTGAAGGTCATGATCAAGATGTCAGGAGCACATACTCCTGTTGTTAGACCTGACTACATAAGGTGGGAAAGAGCTACTGATTGGCTGTCTGAGCGCTGATGTAAAAGTCATGCTTATTTAAAACTCCGATTCAACAAACAGTTCATGAACTTTGTTATCTTGCTACTGTGAACATGTTTTTGCATGACATTATTTTCCAAAGGGAATACGGCGTACAGTATCTACACAACAACATCTTTACCTACAAACTGCAGATGTTAAAGTGCAGGTCAGAATTGCATGAGCACTGTACATCTGAAGGTTATATGCTGAAGGACAAAGTAAAGCAGCTGCCTCCCTCTCATTTCTCGGAAAGTAACAACGTGCATGCTGCTGCTTTCAGGCTGTTGGAGGGTGTGGAGCGGGTTTCTTTAAAAACTGTCTGCATCTGTTACCACAAAAAAACGTTTGGTAGGATAATGTTTTCTATGTAAATGAAATGCTGACAAAAATATTAAAACGCATAAACTGACCTCGGCAAGTTAAGCCACAGGTAGAATTTTTGCTTTACCCTTGTGTGACATCTAGTCAATACCCTGTCAGGAGGACAGGAGGATGACAGGAGGATTGGGAATATATTTGCATATTAAAAACATTTGAAAAAATATATCATCCCAAACTGCAGAAAAAGTAGGCGTATACCAAATGAAGAGGTTGCCCAACAATAAGTAACAGGAAGGAGATCAAATCTCTCCTCACAGCAGGAAAAACAGAGACATGAGGGGTAAAGAACAGTGAGATTGTTGACTGACTGAACACACATGGTGGTGTTGTCATAGAGGGATGACAAATAATCAGATTTAATTCAATTTCCTCTAAACCTTACTTAGATTACATGTTCATGAGAATAGGACTGACTCAGTCTCAGTGACCTTGGCATTTGACCCTCATGACCAAAATCCTATAAGATTGTCCTTGAGTCAAGAAGGACAATTGTGTATTAATTCCATGACTGTCCCCATAGTATAAGGTCTCCAAAAGATATCCCATTCAAGAGTACTGTATGGAAATTATGGAAAGAATAGTGTTTGCCCAGGAAGTCACAATGTCACCAAGTAATATTCATTTAACCCTCATGTATTTTATCTAATTCAAATGTGTATTTATTTATGAACATTTTCGACATTGGCACATTTCTTGGTGCAGATATTGTACAAGACACTTGTGCAAAGTATACAGAAATACAACCTTGCAAATGAAAACAATCATTCACATTATCATTGCATTGTTGAGAAAAGGTTGAAAGCTACACAGTACAGTACTACAAGCTGCACAGTTGAAAGCTAAACCAGATTTCCGCTGCCCTCCTCCAGGCATTCATTCATCCCAACCTGTGCTCATAAGATGAAATCTTAATCATTTCATCAGTGCATTTGTTCGTGATAGGACAACTAGAGGTCTTCCAGTTTTACAGTATGAGACTTGCAGCTGTATCAAATTCTAACTTTGTTGATTAGGTATATTGTTTTTCCACCAAAGAGACAAAGATGTGGATGTAGCCTTTATAATTTGTTATCATATTGTATTATATAATATTAGTATACAGTACAAGATATGGTTATGAAAGTTTTGGAGAGATCAATGTGACCTCTGAACACCTCATTTCAAACAGGTTTTTCTTTATTCAAAGTACAGGAGATGTATGCCAACAAAAAAAAATCTTCTGAGATGTTTGTGTCTTTTGTGTCGGGATACTGAGACATAAAAGTCACAGACATGTTTTAAAAGTGTCACGCACCAACGCATAGTGAGCTTAGCCACTCTGTTCTCTGTGTGGTATAAAGAGTCAGTGCTCAACAACACTGTGTCAACAGCATCATCAAGAGAAAACAGACCTCAGCTCTTAAAAAGCTCTTAGCCTTGAGCCCTTAAAAACATCTTAGAATAAATGTCTTGTTTAAAGGCCCCTATCTTGAATACAGTTGAGGGATTATGCTGTATAGTATATAGTATATAGTAACCTTGCCTCAGTGGTTATCTCTACAGAGGGGTGGTCAGTGCGTGATGCACAGGCAGGAATGGTCGTGCTGACTGGCTCTTCTTTCTGCCTAACCATGCATCGTTCACATGACCAGCTGGCTCCAGTGGACAGAGATCACCTGAATGGTTTGAGCTGAAATAAGTACATTGATGTTGTAAAAGTTAATATATCAAAGGTTTAAAACCATTTACATTTTGATCAAGCAACACATATTTTTGAGCAACTTTTTCAAATCATAAACAGATCATTTATGACAAACATCTCATGCCTGACAGATGTCCAGTTAAATCCATACAAGGCTCAAATATACTTCAATGTTTAAATGAGAGAAGAAATCACAAGATATATTTCAACTGCTTGGTGTGTTTGAGTGAGTGACATTCATCTATAATTGTCTAATAAAGGGAACATAACCCCTTCTTGTGTACACTTTTTTAATACTCATGGTTCACAAAGCAAAAAAAAACAAAAAAACTGATAAAAACCATGAGCTGCAAAAGCTGTTCTTTCTCCCATCAGAACCACCGTTTGACAACTTTGGCCTGGATGTCTGGTCTCTGCCTTTGCCAGTATTATACACTTGCATTAAATCTATTCTTCAAACTCCAATTTTAAAATATTAGTGTAGAGGACTATTCAAACGTGGATATCTTTTGCTTACTGTATAAGGCTGAAGAAATGCAAGGATGTGTATCAAGGCTGAGCTGCCGGAGTGCAATGCATCGTGGTAAATGTAGCCACTCCTCCTGGCACAGTACCACAAAATGAGAACTTTCTTAGGAAATATAGCAAGCACTTTTGAAAATTATTTTATCAATTTACTGTATTTACCGTAAAGAGTGATGATATCAGTGAAAATCCTTCCCTTTAATGTAAAAACTGTGGGTAAGTGCAGCTTTATGTGGTCTGGAAAGTGTACGAGTGACCTCAGTTACAAGTCCAAGCCAGGTTTTAGGTTTAAAGATAACAAACAAAGACACATGACACTATGCACCATAGGCGTAGATTTCGGGGGGGACGCAGGGGATGAGTCCCCCCCAATATTTAGAAAAGGTAGATTTGTCCCCCTCAAAAAAAAGATTTTTTTTTTTTAAAAGGTCGAAAAAAGAGGTAATGAAAAACATTTTGGGGGGCTCAAAACATGTATATATCCTTCTGACCTGTAAATACGTTTCCCAATCATTTCAGACACCCCTATAGTGGACCATACCATCTTAACCTTGCAGCACAGTCACACGCGCGTGTGCAGGCACGTTACTCTCGCTCACGCTTGGTCAATGGATCAGGTCCGGTCAGGTTAGGAGTCGTGGTTTTATACAGTCTATGGTCGCGGGCGCAGACAGTGACAACAAGACAAAGCAAGAGCAACAGGTTGGTGTTTGCATTAGTGTCCCATTAACTGTATAGAGGTCAATTGAAGTGCAATAAACACGGACAATATCCGACCGCATTTTTTCCAATTTGACCTGTAAAATGAAACCTTCACCGGGTCAGAAATTATCACTTGCAGCAGGAGCAGTCAGAGATATACACGTCCACTAACCAGCAGGCTGATTATATTAAGTTTACAATATTGTCAAAGCTAAATCAGGAGAAAACTTGTTTTGAGCATTAATAATTCATTCTTCTCTGATGGATTTTTGTTTTTAGTCTGTAATGTTGTAATGCAGGGGCAGTTTAGAGGGGAGCAGGAGGGGGAGTCTGGGAACTACTGCCTACAAATAATACAAAAAACAAAGGCCAGCAAATATATATTTTTTACAATTTCTCAATTTCCTGATAATAATAATAATTAATAATAATCATTAATAATAATTATAATTTCCTATACATAGTAAAGACATTTCCGCCATAAATTAATTCAGAAAAAGCACAAATTGTTGCATAAATATTCACCAGAATGCAGGAAATGAAGTGTTTGACGCTCAAAATTCTCTGGGGAGGAACCCCCACGCCCCCCCACTGAAAATGTGTCCCCCCCAATGTTGAATCCAAACCTACGCCCTTGCCTTGCACTACACATCTTGCATTGAACTGACACACAACAGAGGGAGAAACACAGTAAGAAGAAAGGAAACTGAGCTGATGTAAGTTGTTGCCTCACCCTTTGATTCGCCGTCTGAGTCAGAGGAGAAACTGCAAGGTTGAGGCTCTCAGGCGCTTCTCCCTTCTCGTCCGCTGCTTCCCCTCCTCTGCCCTCTCCTCCTGTTCCTCTTCCCCTTCCCGCAGGAGGTGGAAGAAGCTCTGGCCTTGCTTAATTGCTGATGCCAAACACCTGCAAATCAGAGCGACAACAAGTGGATGTCATAAATGCAAGGCATTATTAATGATATACATTCCCTTTCCAAAAAAAACAAAAAACAAAACGTCAATCCTACACATTCATCTCCTGTCTTTGTCAGAGATGTGCAAAAAACATCCAAGCTGATGAGTTTCATTCAAAGGTGCTTTGCAATAATCCTTCACAACCATGCACACACTCTCTCACACGCGCGCACACACACACACACACACACACACACACACACACACACACGTGCACTGTAAATCATCTAAATCAGAGCACAGCAAAGCAGCACGCGGGGACAAATGACACCGTACTAGAACATTATGGGGAAAACGTGTTACGTCTGGCCAGATTAATGGCTTAATTAAGATGGTTTAGCTTTCAACCGTAACCTTTCCTCAAATACTGTTTGCTTACTTTTCTCATGCTGCATGAGTAATTACCTTTGCATTAATTCTGAGGTGGAAAATTAAAAGACACACTCGCAGCATGTCGAGGTGACTTTGTTCAGGAGAGCGGGCGAGGTAGCTCACCTCTGTGTTTCTTAATTATTTTGCTTCATGAGGACTGTGTGGGAAATCGAGGCAGAGAAAAAAAACAGGTCAGAGAGCACAGCACCTCAAAGCTCATTATTATGAGCTGGATGGTACGGTCGAGGTGATTCACATTTGTCTTCTGATTGATTAGCTCAGACTGGTTATTCATGTGGATTCTGTCTTTGATTCTCTGTGGTTGGGGTCTGGGGGGATTCTAAAGAAATATGTCAGGGCTCTAATTGCTCCCACATGACATGAATGAAGGCTGTGGTTCAGCTTATTTCGATGTTTTGGATCTTGAGATAGATATGCAGTCATTAAGAGCTGAAATAAGACTATGACTCTGAGACAAGTCATCACATTATATTTAAAAGGCAATATCTACAACATTTAACGACAAAGAAGAAGAATTTGACTCCAGTAAACTGTGATCTCTGTGTACAAACATTAAACAGACTAACCAATACACAAGCCTACATGACGTAATGGTGCAGTGGTGAGGAGTGCAAAGGATGCTGAAGTAAACATGATAATTACATTATGTGCATGGTTATGTATCAGATGGGTTAACTGACAAGAGGTCGATAGTTTTTACAGTATTTAAATCAAAGCAGTGTACATAGATTGCTGTCAGCTACAGAGGATAACAATACAGAAACATTGAACATTGAATACAGGAAATATGGGTTGTCTTACACTGGAGACAAAAAGGGGACACAGAACCTCAGTGTGTTGTGTGCTGGGAATGGCTGGCACATGGAAGCATAAAACCATCCAAACTGAAACAGCATTTAGAAACAAAATACTCTGCTTATAAAGACAAACCTGTTCACCACTTTCAAAGACGACTACTAAAAGGACTCTTAGGATTACTCTCTCTGAGTCCATCAACTCTGCCAGGGGCCAATTTTTCTTCAAAATGAGCGTGGTTACATCTAGGACCACACTTTCGATTTCTCTTTATAAATAACTCAAATGCAATGGTAGCATGTTCAGATGCTCGAAATATCAGTTTAGCAAATGTTCAAGGATGAAAATGCGTTCTTTTGGTTTACTAGACATACGTTTGCTAACCCAGTTGTCAAGCACAACTTAAATTGAACGAAGCAGCGATTTTAATTTCCTGAATATAAACAAGACAAGAAAAGGATCAAGGTTGAGGATCAGACACAGTGACCTGACCTTACAGCATTGATGTGACCTTTCTTTTCCAGGAGACCTAGATATTTTTTTAAGGGTTAAAACAGAAATGCAAAGCACAAACTGCTGCATATGTCCCCCCCCTCTCTGCTGCTCCAGTTCTTTATTTGTTATCTGGCGAGCAGCTGGCTGGTAGTATTTCGCCCACAAGTGGAGCCAAGCACTTCAGCCTAGGAGGGGGGCATGGAGCACTTGTGTTCCAGCATGTTAATTTGGCTCAGATATCAGAGATACACCGAGTGCACCAGTTTAGCTGGGAGGCATGTCTGTTCCATTTGCATACCACCACACCCCTGATATTACTTATTAATCTTTAGTTGTGACATCTAAGTCCAAAATGCAGCAGTCTTAATTAAAGTGTGTTTCTATCAGCATCGCTAATGACTCGTAGCTTCAAATGTGCAAACCTTTTTTCCCTGGAGTGGCTGCAGGCTGCCAAGGGTGTGGGAGGTGTCTCGGTGACCTTGCCTTAGACGTGACTAATTTTTCTAGCTCTTTGTGCTAAAGTGACTCTTTACTTTAGTTCAGCTTTTTTTTTAAGTTATTTATATCTATCTTCTAAGTGGCAGGCAAGTGGGTGTCTTTCTCCTTATGTGAAATGCGCCATATGTACAAATGTTTGTGACCACGGAGTGTAACATGAAAGCAGTACAATAATATTTTGGAAGGGAAACGGGTGGAGGGGGAGATAGAAGAAAACTGCTGATTCAGTGACAGGCTGCAATATTTGGTGTGACAAGAAAAAATAAAAGGCATTGTGAAGAAGAAATGTATCATCAATACGCAAACACACAATGAAACTTTTGTGTTGGAAAGCATAGAAGCTCTATAGTGAAACCCAATTACGCCTTCTTTTTCATCACCACCATCTGTCCTCTCAGTCAATAACAAGTTATTTTTCTTTGTGGGGGTGAATCACGACCACAACCAGAGGGTGGCTTGAAAAGCTTGTTAAAGATGACAATGCTTGGATGAAAGACTTAATTGGTGGTTTGAAATGTAGACATTAGCCTGAACTTTTCTTTTTTTTTTAGCGGGGGGGGGGGGGGCACTTTAATAGTGTTCACCAACAGGTTAGGGGGGGGTCTGGGGATCTCCCCATAAAATTTTGGACACCTAACATTCATTTTCCTGCATTCTGATCAGTTTTTATGCACCAATTTGTGCCTTTTCACTCGCACTTGCCTGCACACGCACTGAGCGCTGATACAGTACGCTGCACGGAAATAATTGCCAACGGTCTGGACTACCGCACTGAACGCACCGAGTGTCTCCGGTGGCTCCGTGCACGACAACAGCACTCCCGTTTTAAAAAGTTCCGATCCCGGACCCGCGTGTGGGGAGATTTCTTATCAAGATGCAGCAAACCCAAGAGAGCGCCGAATCACATCTCCAGCAAGCAGCTGCATAAAAATGGGGAAATACATCGTTTGTAGTTGTGTGCTTTGCATTCAAAGACCTAACAGCGGACACCGCTCTCTTTTTCTCTCTCCCTCTCTCTGGTCCACTTCAGAGTATAAAGTCAATTGCAGGTGAACTTTTTTCCAGAGACCCCCCCAAAACTTTTGCTTTTGAGGCTTCAGGGGGTTTCAAGTGTCAATCAAGGGGTCTCAGACCCCCCTAGACGTATTTTGCACCCTGAATGAAAGTCTACTGTGTAATGTCCTTGAAGTAACATCAGCATAAATTCCTTTATGGAAGTTTTTAATGCAGAATAAGACTAGCTGGGAAGCATTATCTGCCAGCAACAATGTGATGAGCAATAGGACTCCAGGAGTGTTGACAAGAAAAAGCAGGTTGTTTCACGTCAACATCACCAGAGACAAATGGCAGACTGCGACATCACAAGCTGGCACAGTCATAAGTGACAGAGTACCACAGGCAAGGGTAAGAGCCAAAACAATGACTGGGCTTTGTAGTGTCTACTGAGACAAAACAGGAACGCAACAGTAGGAATATATATGCAGAGTAGATGGGGGTCTCTCCCCGAGATAGTGAACCCACGGCGGCCAGGCAAGGGTGGAAGGCGACATCCCTGCCTTCACTGCCACTTCCGTTCCCCAGAGCTGTGTCAGTCATGGAGGAAAAACTGACCGCGAGCTACACACCCACAGGCGCACCCTGATGGTTAGCTTGTTAGGAAGAAAGACTGGGAACAGGTGAGGGTACGCCAGGACATGAAAACCCCCACTTTTCTTGACAAAAAAGATTAATAGACCTTAACAGTCCTAAGTTGCTTACAAAAGACATCCAAGATCTGTGACTACCTTGACTGCTGTGTCCGTGAACTTTTAATCCAATGTAGGGACGGCTGACCTTCACAGAGAAGAAAACTGGACTGCAGAGTGCGTGTCAGGGGCCGTTATAAAGGAGGACGGGCTGGTCCTTGCAACATAGATGATTGGTCCGTCCCCTGACGCACAAAGTCAACAGTACGGAAGTTGTTACGTCATACACACTAAGGGCCTGATTTATTAAGATCCCAAGTAAAGAGTACTAAATTGCGTGTTCACTCCAAAAAATTGCACATTTGGTTGGTGTGCGATTAGCGGGTGATCAACTAAGAAAAAATTGCGTGAATGATAACAGGTGCAAACCTTGTGGAGGCGGTAGTATTTTTAAGGTTTTTGCGTGTTTTACGTCAAGGAGAGTTTGGATGGAAAGCAGAATGACGGCAAGCGCAAATAGGTTTTAGTGGAAGAGGCAAATAAACGTATATTCAAGTTATAGCAGATAAATCTGAATATTACAAAAAGAAAATTTGGCTTAATAAGAAAATCTCAGCATTAAACAGGAGCATCTTTTCTTCCGTCCATCTTTTGAAGATGGATTGTCATACATTGCGCAGTAGGTGCGAGCTTTTGGAGAGACGCGCAACCCGAGAAAGAGGAAATCCCCAGTTAGAAATGTAATGTTGGCGAAAAGAGGGACATAGGAAGACATAAATGTCAATGTTGAAATTCTTTGAGCTACAGTGGCTGTGAATGTTCAGTATTGTTTGGCTATAAATAGGCCACAATATATATATATATATATTTAATCATGGTGTTTCTCTTCTTTAACGATTATTGAAGCGAAATAAAAAACAAATGCACGCCATTTAAAAGAAAAACGATCTTTATGCCTTCTTTTATTGTGTCTATGTTTCCTGCTAACTACAATAACAGCAGCCTGTTGTGTGTAACACTGGATTAGCACCTTCCTTTCAAAGGTGTTAAATTCAGACACCGTCACAATCACGGCAGTTTTTTTCAGGCTTGGTAAATTGCAATGTGTGTACTAACTTAACTTATTTTCATTTTCTCCTCCCAGTATTTTGCACGACAGAAACGCCCCATATTGTATATTCATTTAGGCAAACGTACTAAATGGACAATGCGTGTTGTTTTGCTCATATGAAAGAAGCAATCCTCACTGCTCCGCGTTAGTAGGTCAGATAGCACATTTGTTTGCGGGTGGTATCACTATCTTTTAGCACTGCTGTTTTGATGTTAAAAAGTTAAAGTAACAAAATCTTGGATGTTGCCAGGAATGTTCGACAGCTTGTGTCTGCATGCAGTGCAAAACTAACTGTTAGGGTTATTACATTTTTTTTTATAACAGTACAAATATTTTACTTGTGATTAAACTGTGGTGGGAAATATATACCGTAAAGAGCTGCAACAAGAACCCATATAATCATATCCTGTGTGCCGTTTAAGAACAAAGAAAAATCAAGTAGAAAGCTTAAAATTGTGTCCCAATTTCCAACTCATCTTTAAATAGAAAAGAGAATTAATACAGCTGCTTTTTTGTATTTTCGGTCCGCCTAAATTATGGGACAAATCCCTGTTTTAAAGAGGATTAAGGCCATTTGAACATTGTACAATATTCTATAACAAGTTGTGGATTTTTCTGAATTTTCGTTTTGTTATGATCTTTTTTTCTGAATAACCCTTCAATTTCTTTCCCACATGACGATGCTCTTTCATACAACCTCTTGCTAAATAAATTATTTACTTGGTGAAATATATGATTTTCTTTTTTCTCTGTGTTATTGGATTTATGTTTATTTAAGTATTAAAGAGTAAAGCTGTGTTCAAATTATCCAATTAAAAACGTTCTATTCAGTTAGTTTTACATCATGGTTATGTAAGCAGAAGAAACATATACCTTGTAAGATGATGATTTCATCATGAAATGAATATTTTAATGTTTGGACTAGCTGAATAACAAGTTGCTACATATTCAATATTTCCACTTTTCTGCCCGAGCCCAAAAACAAAACCCAGCTGATCAAGTATGAGAGGTTTTTGCTCTGACAACAGAAGCAGTGAGATGCATGAATGTTGGACATGTGAGCTGACAGAACATCGGCCCGCCATTTGCCCTAAAAGGCATCACAGCCCCAAATCATTACTACTGTATTCACTTGGCAGGATAAACAGCCACAATTCATCTGGGGGTTAGTTTCTACTGTGAAAATGGCAACCTTTCCCCACAACACCTGAATGAATAATTCAACACTCTGCGCTCTATCAGAGGCTGTCAGAAATGTCAGCCATTTGGAAGTACCCTTGGCTGCCCCCAGAGGATGTTGTCTCTACACCCTGTGGTGGGGTTAGGGGGTTGTGCACACACACTACCAACACACACAGGACCAAATGCCACGGCTTTTTTAAAGCCAGGACTCCAATGCCTGCAGGACGCAGTCTCACTGAGAGCTGAGCACACCTGCGGCGAGCAAATAGTTGAAGCTTTTCCTTTTTCGTCACTTAGGTTATTGTTAAATGGGACTTTTTTCCATAAATAGCAACTTCTGAAGCCCTAATCGGAAATTGCAGCTAGCCATCCCATTTATTTACAGAGAGGATTCATTCTGTTTGCTTAACTCTCTCTTGGTGTAGCATAGGTGCCAACTTAAGGGGCGAAGTTGGCTCTTTTTCCAGCCTGGGTACGACAAACTTGCAAACTCTGAAAAAATATGTGCAACAAAATATAGACATAAAAGCACAAGAACAAGCAACTGTTATGTCTTTTTCTCTTTGGAGCTCAGAGTATAACAAACATAATAAACTGCAATGACTAATAAAAGCTCCATACGTGAGATATGATGAGGTTTCAGAATAAATTGGATAACAGAGTGTGAGGAGTATAAATATGGATTTGATGATTAACCGTCACACCTTACTTCCTCCTGTGGAATCTGGAGGTTTGCTGTTAATGGATTGGTGGAGTATCTTTGGTGGGTCATCTGTAGTTGCCTCCAGACCGTGAGTCAGGAGGTAAGGTGACATTAGCTCAGTCTGGATATTCATGTGGATTTATTTCATCTACAGATGTTTTATCTACGGATATTTAGCCATCTAAAGAAGCACATTATCAAAAAATTAAACCAAATTAAATTCAAGTAATAAGATGTCAAAGGGAGTTTGCAGGTCCACTATAGCCAATCAAAATACATCCAATGAACTGAATTGTCTTGACCCTGTTATAGGTGAGTTGCTACGAGGTCATGTTGTGCAGCTGAGAGCTGTTTAAACTTACAGAGCTTTACGTTAACTGTAAGATTCAAAGGTTTTCAGAAACCAAATATTGCTGCTTTTGAGGAGAACTGTGTCTAAATAAAGCACTTGAATATCCCTAAATTAGTAAGGATGTGGGTGGCTATGAAAACATGGAGTAATACATCTTTAATGAAGAGCTGGAAAAGCTTCATACAAATATATATGTTTCTATTACGAGTTATTTCTAGCCTTAAAGCCATAAAAAAAATGGACAAACTGCATGTGAAGAGGTTAACGTACATTGAGTTACATTTAATACTGAACCTTTGGTGGTTAATGCAGTTCAAAATGCTTCTCCACAAAATGTCATGCCTTTTTCAGATTTGTGGCAAAGCAACAGATGTACTGGACAACCACCGAGCTGAGCTAGAAATCTGCGAGGTGAAACGTCCAAAGGACAAGAGAAGGTGCCGGAGAGCATGGAAATGCCACGGCCGTCATATTTCACCCTGAGGCCTCCCCTCTCTGCTCAGCCCCACCGTCTCTCTTCATCTTCCCCCTTCACCCTCCTCCTCCTCATCATCATCCCCTTGTCCCCACGTGCTTCTGCTGATGGATGAGCTCATTTGCTGCAAATCTCTTTCGAGTCAAACCGGGACACTGTTGTAGCCTTTCTGCTACTTCAGCGGACACACAGAATAGACACCTCAGCATATAAATGCATTTTCTGTGTGTACATAACAATTTAAGAAAGTGCATCAATACATACATGAAATAGAAAACTTAGTCTTTAAAGGGTTTTTTAGCCTTTGTATTTCTACAAGCACCCAGGAGAAATACACACCAAACAATGTCTTAACAGCACCACAGAGAGCTCAATGAAAAGTATTGTTAATGCAATAACATAGAACAGGAAACTGCAAGAGATTTGATTGCCTTGTTTTCCCTCCTCAGTGATTTACAGTATATAGGAGGTTATTCTTGTTCACTGTAGTCAGAGAGAAGTTTCGGGCAACAACAAGGAACAACCAAACAAATTTAGCGAATGTATTTCTCCTATCAATAGCATTTTTCAATGTTAGATCTAACTTCTAGCATCACTATATATTGTTTCAGACTCTTTGTTGGCTGCAATAACTTGTAACATTCCAAAATTTCCATAGATAAGACACTCAATCCTGATGTGTCAGTTTTGATACGCGCCACACATCTATTCACCGACCAGACAGCCTGCCTCAGCATCTGAGCCAGCCTCACAATAACTATGATGAATGCTGTGTCCACTGGGACAAACCAGCCGTTTGACACTTCATCCCCCTTGATGCATGAGCTGCTAATATTGCGCAGATTTGCGGCAGGCTGTTTGAAGCCTTGGGATTCGCTGTGAATGGCCTTTGCTGAACCCTCCCCTGTGCATAGGTGACTGCAATCATCCTACAAATGGCAACAACTTACTTCAGATGCATTTGTTAGCAGGAACAGGCACAAATGGAGCATCTGAGTAGTTGATTAGCGAAACTGACTTAAAAGATCCTCTCCAACTCAAATCTTACTGATGGTAAAAGTAAACTAGGTCATGATTGTGCTTCCCATCTTTAAATTTGAGTTCAAAATGTCTCATCTAGGCTGGAAAATTGTATTTAAGACACACTTGATGTGCATGAGTGCAGAGAAGGGTCAGTGCCGATTAACAAAGTGAAGATGTGGCCGGACTTGTTGGTTGGTGTGGGTGGAAAGGAGGGTGAGATAGAAGCCATGCCATGAAATGAAAGGGATCACACACACATACACGGAAAGATATGGAAATATCGTTAGAAAGGAGCATTAGCAGTTCAAGGGAGGAAAAGCAAGAGAGACCAGGGAGGAAGACTTTCTGATCTTTAGCAGCTGCCAGATGGGATGAGGATGAATTACAAATAAAAGATAACAGTGTGGAAAGAGAGATTTTGAGTTCCTTCAAAACTTTATGTTTCATTTTATTTTTTAAGATGAATAAAAGGACAGTTTTAACTTTAAAAGGTTATCCTGATTCAAATCATCAAAACTATTTGTTGATCTTGTGTTTACAGGGGTTGGCGCTGTCATCTCAGAGTAGATAGTCTTGTTTTGTTTTTTAAAACACAAAGCATAGGCTATAACTGACCCATAGGCTACAGCTAATGTATGCTAACAACTGATGTGAATTAGCCTACCTTTGACATGTCTCATTTTCACAAGAATTACACCAACTGAACTAGCTTCCACATGTGGGTGCTTCTCTTGGGCCCCAGGGCGCTTCCATGTAACCTCAGTTGCTGCTCTCGTCGGTCATTACTCTGCCGGAAGTCCGCCGACTTCCAACCATAGCTTCCAACTCAGACGTCCAGTAATTAAATGCACAGTTTCTGATAATTCAATCTAACTTTTAATGTTCTAAAAAAACGCGGATAAACCATTGTCTCGCGATTATTTAGATACACCTGCAGGTTAGAAAAGGAGACTACAGTTATATAAACATTGACATCTCAAACAAATAGAGTAGCCTACAAATATGAAAAAAGTCTACAAGTCGCCAAACGTTATCTCGCGTTATTTGCCCTAAGTCTTCGTTTCCATGGTAACGATTCAAAAGCCTCAGCCCGGAAGTGAAAATTTTCACTAGAGACATGTAGGCTACATACAGTAGTAGTTATAATAAGGATATTTAGGTTAATTTATAAAACATAACAGCTTGTCTGTAGTTTTTGCACTATAGCCAATTGTGCTTATTGTGAAAACACTCACTTATAAAACAGTTGGTTAAAAGGCTAATTTGCGTGATAGCCTACAACAGGCTATTTATATTGCAAACTAATCAAAGGTTGTAAAGTTTTATCTGTTTTATTAGATCTCTTTTAAAGGTATATTAAATGTTCAAAGTAACCGTTCACAGCAGTTTTGCTTGATATTTTTCTTTTTAGCTTTTTATGATTAGGCTACACACGCTATAGGATATAATTATTTCTTGTAGTAAATCCATAGACTGTACATTTTAATGGGTGAAGCCTGAGTGTTGGTGACAATTGTGTAATGGATTTTCCCCTGAGATGTCCATGTTAGAGGTAGGCTAGATGAAGCAACTCATAGAATAAGACACAAGATAAATACAAGACATTTTTCAAACAATAACTATGCAACTAAAAAGAGTGTCATTGGGCTAAAGCCTATTAGCAACAACTTTGATAACCCATTAGCTACAACAAGATCACATTGTATTGTTTGTGCCCTACATCTCTGCTGCGATGCATCATCCCAGGCAGAAGATGAGTAAGGAGCAGTAGGCCTACAAGTGGCAGGTCAGCCTGGACGTGGCTCACTTCTCCCCCTCTGACTTTCCAACTGTGTTGTAATAAACTTTATATTAGATTATCGGCAATTATTAAAGTGAATGTATTGGCTTTAGGTAAATTAAATGATAAATGGACTTGAGCTTATATAGCACTTTTCTAGTCTTCTGACTATTCAAGGTGCTTTTACACCGCATGTCACACCTACCCATTCACACACTGATGGCAGTGGTTGTAGTGAGACCATCAGAAGTAACTAATCCCATGCATTCATACGACAAGAGCAAGACAATCAAATTGTTTTTGGATGCATTGGGATGAATAAATATGGCATTTTTGTTCTAGCAATATTTTTGGTATTTCTAAAAGCAAAATTAGTATTGCACCTATAGTGTCATATACTATTTCCGAGGGCTGGACAGGCCATAATACCCCTGGATAAAACAACAATCATAGCAACAAAACAAAGCTGTGAGGCTATTTCCTTTGTTCCACAATCCAATTCCTATGGCCTTTGGTTCAAAATAAAACACATGTATAGAATGAGATAAATAAGTGGCACACTACTTGTGCTTAATTGGACTGTCCAGTTCATTCAATACTGAATCAGAGGTTTTCGCATGAGCATAAACATGAGCAAATATGTCTTCTTTCTCAGCAAGGTTAAAGTTTCAAACAGCTCTTGCTGAACAACATAAACATTGTGATACACCATTGATATACTTGACTTGTAAATATGATAGAAGGTTTAAACAGTGGAACCAACTAATCTTTGGGGCAACTAAAGCAGTAGCAAAGAATCCCAAATTTAACCTCTCACAGCAAGGACCAAATCTGTGGCTGAAGATTGACACAGCGAGTCAGAAACATCGGTTCAATCTGTTTTGTGCTCCAGTGGACAGTACACTAAAATCTCAGGGCACACTCCTCTAAAAATGAAACAGTGACAAGTCTGTCACACTTGATAAAAGAGGGAACAATAATAATCCTGTTGAAACTGCACAGCGAACAAAAAATGGAGTGGAAGAGAGCTTTGCACACTCAGTACACACACATACCACTGACACTCTCAGATAACACAAACAAAAAACCCCATTTTGGGTCCTTCTCGGCGTGTAGTAGAAGTATTTCATGCTCCAGACAAACAGCTTCCACTGTGTGTCCTTTGAGGGGTGAAACACAGAAGGGAAGGGACAATCATCACTGACTCATGACAAGACTGAGGAGTCGAGTCACTGCTGACAGAATACAGTTCACTGGGATATGAGAGGAACCATCTTCAGGGAAAAGATGCAACAGTTCATACACATGAATGCTTTGGCCAACTGCTTCGCTATTTGCCATTGTGAAATAAAAAGTTATAAATACAACTAATTAGTCTGGTAACTATTTCAGGCCAGCAAGAGGTAAAGGCCTCCAATCCACACCCATCACCCCATGCCCACACACCCTTCTCATTGACATGAGTGTGTAAGTGCTAAACAGACAGCAGCAGTATATAAAGCCCCTTAGAGAACTCTCTGTCTCATCATTCTTAGCTTTGGGGTACAACACTCATCCCTCACGCATGCTGAGGTTTTAATTGCAGAAATTTAAGTGAGTCAACCTTGAATAGTCCAGAAGTTGTTTGCTTACTGTCATCAAAAAAGAGCTGCCATTTTTCAAATGACTCAATAGGTTTTTTTTCCCATGTATTTTTTTTTCTAGAGAAATGAGTGGGCAGGCAAAAACGGAACAGTCATGTGGGCCGTACAGCAGGGACGCCCCCTGGTACCCCATGAGAAAATGGTGGCAGTCCAGCCGTCTTTTCAGTCAGGATGTTGGCCTGCCTCCTTTCCTGGAGCCTCGAGACCCTAAGTGGATGGATGTGGAGCTGCTCCAGAGGAGTTTGGCAGCTTCTTCCTGGCTGGGGTACATACCCGCTCCGCTGTTTGTGCCCTACATCTCTTCTGCGATGCATCATCCCAGGCAGAAGATGAGTAAGGAGCAGTACATGTGGCAGGTCAGCCTGGACGTGGCTCACTTCTCTCCCCCTGAGATTAGTCTCAGCGTCAGTGACGGATTCCTGGAGGTCGGAGGTACAGAACACTAATTTGCTCGTGGCTCTGTTAATTAAACATCTCCTAAAGTTCACTTTATTAAGACTGCTAATTACTTTTATACACTTGATAGTTTCTTCTTGTATTGAAGTATTCATAATCTGGTTTATCTAATATTATTATCCCAAAGAGTAACACAGTTATCTAAATAGACTTCTACCACAGTTCAGAGAATAAATCCCTTGAAACTAAACGAGGATGGAGATGAAGCTGAATGTAACAAAATTAGAACGCTGCTTAAATAATGTGCCCTGGGAAATCACTGCTCTGTGGCAGAAATTAATTTCTGCGTTGAGTGGTTTTCACTGTGTTTCCTGATTCCTCTGTGTGTCCTCACATTCCTCCCCATAAACGGTAATCCATCCCAAGGGAAACATGAGGAGAGGCCAGACGAGCATGGATTTATTGCCAGATGTTTTACAAGGAAATACAGGTATGGCAAAGTAAACACTGATCTAAATAAAGATGATGAAATAGATCCACTTTTGAGCCTTTACAAACACCAGTCAGCAGTGGAGAATGTAGCACTAAAGGTAATTCCTTTTAACAGTTTCCAATCTGTAATGTGCTCACTGAGCTGAAAAATTAGATATCATGTACATCAGTGTCAGTATTTGAAAACACTGCCACTTTGCATGTAAAGACATGGTGAACAGGGTTCTGTCTTTTTCAGGCTCCCAGCTGAGGTTGATGTTTCCAAAATTGCATCCACACTTTCTGTTGATGGTATCCTGACTGTGGAAGCTCCAGTTCCTGAAACCTCTGTTTCTGCTGTCATCGTTATACCCATAAAGGTGACCAAACCTGGAAAATACATTTTTAAAGGAATATCACTTTCATCACTTGCTTTCTGTTAGAGTTGAATGAATGTAAATGTTGATATACATGAAACAAGTTAGCATAGCTTAGCATAAAGACTGGAGACAGATAGAAACAGCTAGTCTTAATCTGTTCAAAGGAAAAACATCTGCTCTATAGGAACACTAGACCTTATTAACACCTTATATTCAGGGAATATCTAACAAGAAGTGAACATATCTGCACTGACATCATCCATTCGTTAAAGGATGACCGTTTTGATGCCCCAAGTTTGGCATTTGGCTGTTTTTGTCTCTCTTTTTTTTTGCCAGAAGTTGTGAAACTTGTAACAGTCTTACACAGACTTGAAACTTGTAATTAAGGCAATAAACTCATCTTAAAATGTATACATTAACTAAGAAGGGCTATTTCTAATCAGTTTCAATAAAATAGGAATTATTTTTAGTGAAGTTGCTCCCTACTGGCCTATTGAAATAATGCAAATGTAAGGCCCTTCTGTTTACACTTGTTTTTTTAAACTGAAGGCTACATCCACTTCATTCGTACAGGGTATGATAAAATCAAATTTATTGAATCCCAACAGAGAGAGTGGGATAGCAACAAGTTACAGGGGTTATGTGCCGGACTATTTCTTGGCCTCTCTGCAACAACACGTGCAACCTTTTTGGAATTTGTTGGGTCTGAACATACCAAATAAAATGTTATTAGTGTGCTATACAGGTGTTTTTTTTTTTTATCTTCAACGAGCCAGGCTAGTGCCTCCACCTGTTTCCAGTCTTTAGCTAAGCATTCTGCAGTACTTATCAGACAGACATGTGAATGGTATTTATCATTTAATCCACCAAAACAAGTAAACACATTTCCCAAAATGCCAAACCATTTATTTTAAAGGATTTTCAAGTCACGCTGTGGACAATATCTCCTGATTGTTACCATTTTCAATATCCTACCAATGAAAGGACAGCCACACCATTTCAGTAATTAGGTGGGGCATGAAAGGGGAGGTAGCTAACCTTTAATTATACAAAATAATTTATTCCATTGATGACATTTTCTACACATTAATGCTCTAACACAGGTAGAGATGGAGGCAGATGGAGACAAAAAGGAGCAATATGAAGCTCCTGATACAAACCCAGGTAGCAGCAGAGCACCAGATGACCCAGACAGTACGTGTGGAGAGGATTATGGGGATGAGTCTCCAGTACAGGGCCGTGGTGATCAGACCCACCCAGACAGCTCTGCTGCTGGATTTCAACTGCATGAAAAGAGGAAGGAACAAGAGGAGGAGACCCATGAAAAGCCAGCTGGAATATCCCACCCTTCAGAGGCTGCATATGGCGAAGGCACAGAGAGTGTTCCAGATTCTTTAAAGCACCATGAAGACCCTGAAAGCCAAGAGTGTCCAGACGAAGACAAGTCCAAACAGCAAGAACACAAAGAGCCAGACCTGGATGAAGAGATCCAGGTAATGGCAGGCACAGAGGAGGCTGCTGTGGAAATGATTCATCCCGAAGAACCAGAGCTGGGCAAGGGTCCACCGAGCAAGGTCCTGAGCCAGGAGCTGGAGGCTCCTGACATAAAACAAGAACACACTAAGTAGAAATGTGAAAATCTTAAACAAATTCAGATCTCATTCTGATAAATAGTTGCACGGCCTGCTTAGTTACCTTGTACTATTTCTACAAATGCATTAAGTGGATAGAATTAAAAATCATGCTGTCTTTGGAGCTCCAATAAAGCAAAAGCAACTGAAAATGTTAAATATTGTGTCGGTGGGACTCATTATTTCCTCATGCTTTTACCTCCTCTCTTAATTACAATGCATTGTGGTTGCAACTGTTGTAATGAATAAGTGATCACATTCAGGAGCATCCTATTCATAATTACCTCTGAAAATATGTGAGAGCAAAATTCAGCTAAGAGGTTTTGACATTAATCAGATACTATACGTATGCACAGCTGTGCATTAGTCACTTCTACATGAGTAACTTGCCCAAGGAGAAACTGGCCTGATTCCAATGATGCTGTTGCCATGGCAGCATGAGTCCACACTTACCATCTAATACCAATAAATACAACACTTTATATGAGCGGGAATATCAAACAATGCGGTGCCTTTGCAAAGCCAAGAACTGTGGAAGCCCTTTGTTGTTTCCATTGAGTAACTCCGGTTTGGAAAATTAAATTCAAACTGATCATCGCTTTTGATTCCAATACACAGAGAAGATTACATTATTTTGCATCACATGACATGCAATGGAACCACCCCAATTTTTGCACTTGTATACAAAAGCTCTGGCAGTGTTTCCTTCCTGTGGTCCAATCTCACCCCGCACTAAACCCTTTGTTAATCTGCTGCCCAATTCCTACTGTTACCCAACAATAACACTACAGGATCCCTGGAACCAGGCCTGTGAGTGGCAAGGTTCTCAATGAAAAGACACAGATGTTAAGACACACTGCAAGATTGGCTGGACAGTTTTATTGCATCAGCCAATACAAAGACATCAGCAGAAGAGGAGGGAAGGGAATAAACGTCTTTGGCATAAAAATCAGTCTGTCCTCTCCAACAGTCATGCAGCTGTCCTTCTGAATACTCAAATAGAAAAGAAGATTCAAACCCTATTTCAAAACCATGAACACTTCAGATTAATATTTATAATGATTTGGCACATATTACAGTATATTTACAATAGACATGGTAGATAACGTATTAATGCACACAATTCACCCTCTAATGAAGACACAAAAGACTTTTGTTTCTTGTCAGTTTAAAGCAACAATATGAAACTTTTCCACCTTTAAATAGAAGTTTTAAACGTCAATTTATTAGCACAACAACTTTCAACAGGGCCCGCTGTGTCGCCTGATTGCTTGTTTCTGCAGTGTGCTATTTTTGCAGCATGCTGAGGTCATCTTGCAAGAAGTGCATACAGCTTTAAGGCACTAGTTCATAGACAGGCCTCATGTTTGTCAGCTTTATCGGGTAAAGAAAGTCATCTAACCCAAGTTGTGACTCAGGTTCGCAAACAAATAAATCCATCTTACGACAAACAGTTGTCATTTTAGCTTTAAAAGTTTGGGACCTTACAAACCTATCTCAACTAATTACCCTCTCCAATGTAGCCATTTAGCTACGGCCTTTAGATATCATGACAACACAATACTCCACATGCAAACAGTCCGCAAACAACCGGCTGAAAACGCTTGCAGAATCTTATTTGGGCAAAAATGTCAGTCAGCATGGTTCTCTTCCATAGCTTCTCACAACATGTTTGTTTACGACAGTGCAGTTGAACTCAGAGACTTTCAGTGGGCACTAAAGCACTCCAAACCTAATTCCTACATATTGCTGCTTTAATTGACATTCATTAACTCAAAAGAGTAACAACTGTGACACAAGAGGTCAAGGCACTCAAGTCAATTAAGGCACATTATTATTATTATTTAAAAAAAAAATCAAATACAATATGTTTGATATAAATACTGTTCCACTGGATTCATCGCATATTAATAGGAGAACAGATTTATAAATTTAGAAATTAACATAGTAACTTGCTGTAACTCAGAATTGATCTGTACTGCTGTTCTGAAGATACTCTCAATTCTTTAATGACTCAACAATGAAATTTAATAAATAGAATTTCAAACACTCGTCATTACACTATTCAAATTTCACATTACACTAGTCAAATGTTTAAGCTCTATCAACTGATTAATCAGCTGCCCGGTATATTGTCTTTTTTTTTAAGATATGTTTGTACGGTTTTCATGAACATATCCAGAAGAGTTCGGCAATAAAATAGTAAGTGGATTAAAATGTAAGTGGTTCATTTTTAAGGATCTCATACCTTTTAAAGGGCTGAATCAGGATAAACAGTTTTCATCATGCAGGCAGGATTTTATATTTAATTGAATCCAATGTGTAACTGTTACTGAATTCTAAGGGTACAAACATGGGATACCAGCTGGTCTGTAATCATGTTATAGATGACAACATGTTGATATTTGTCTCTTAATTATCCAGCTTTTATACAAAACGGCTTGCCTTTGCAACTTTGAAAATGGTATCACAAAGGGCTTATTTTCTGCACATTTTACACATTAGCATTCCAGGTGTCAAACACTATAAAGCAGAAGGCCAAACATTTCATATCAAACTTGTTATCATTTGTGCAATGTGCATGTTTGGTTGTGTTTGTATGCTTTTTGGAGTTTAGACTACAGGGCCCTCCTGGGGCTTGGGCGACTCCACCTCAAGCGATTCAGCCCCCTGCGAGCCCTCATTGCTGAAGAGGGAATATGGAGGCGTCTGCCGGGCTTCGATGATGAGGACGCCCTCAGGGGACAGGGAGGCAAAAACGGTGAGCGGGTCCACATCTATCGGAATCCTAACAGAAGAAAAGTGAGAGGAAAACGTTGGTTTGAGTGTGTTTTTATAGTTCTCTGATAGAAGTTTAGATGTTAAGAGTGGCAAAAGTTTACTTTCCCTGTGTGTGTTCTACATATTTAAAAGCGTGAGTGGGAGGAATGAAATAAGGAAGAGAAACAGCCCACAGATACAGTTCAGTTCCTGCTTAGAGGTCATGCAAAACTCTATGACATTTTCCTTCATAAGAGCTGCTCTGCGAACATTGTTAAGCGCTCGGATTCTTCACTGACACTTTGTCAATACCCATAAACAGCCTGCAGTCAGATAATTCTAGTGCTGTATATCCACAGGAGGGGAAAAAAGGAACTTAGGTCTGGATTTTGACTGTTATTAAAAACAGCTCACCGTCTTCTCCTCGGCTAGCACTCCTTCCAAATTAACAAAAAAACGTCTCACACCAGGGAGATGAACTAAAAGCCATAAGGAGTTTTCATTTAAAAGCCTTCAGCACTGCGACAGAGGGAGGGGGATAGGATCCAGGTGTGAGGTTGCAAAAATACAGAAAAGGGAGCTTCAAATGAATGAGAGTGTTGTCTACTCCGTATAAATTGAACACCTGTTAATTTCTAGTTGCATACTTTCCAAGCCTGGAAAGTACGGGTAAGCTAAATTTGTCACTGGAATTTTTGTTTTTGTAACTCTGCTTAGTTTTTTGACACTCATCACGCTAACAGTTTTGCTAACAATGTGAAGTATTTTTGAAGGAAAAGTAGGATAACTGTTGACCAAAACCTGAAAGAAATAGAAAGTGTTTATGGAGAAAACCAGCCAGTGATTAATTATGTAAGTCTTCACCTCTATTAAACCATGAATACAATTTAGGGCACATGATCTTAAATGATTAAACTGGTTGTTATTTGATTATAAAAGGAATGTCAAGTTTAGTTTCTCCCTCTGGAAAGAAAGTCCTTCAAAAGCAGCTGTACAGGCAGCACAGAGATCAAGGCTGTTCTTTGTCGGACAGTGTGGCCAAATATGGGTATTGTAGGTTTTCTGTGTGAGCAGCCAAGTGTCTCTGGGATTTAATATAAACATCAGGCTGCCTTGTTCAGAGGAGCAGACAGGGGGTTTACCCTCCATTTAATTAGAGAGGACCCTCTACTGCATGGCTTCCCACTCCACTGAGAAATACAAGTCAGAAGCGACTAAACATTTTGCCTCATAGAATATCAGACGGACTGAGAGGTTATGTCAGGTCTATTTCGGAAGACAAATATCACATCATGGTGTCTCATTGAGCTATAAAAGAACACTTTCACAACAACATCCTCAAGACCCAGCCCAAGTTAAGAAATAGTTGAGAATGAGAAAGTAAGTGGGAAAAAGAGATTAACAAAAAGAACGTTGTATCAATAACAGAAACAATTAGTCCGACAAAGTAAATGAAATGTAGATAGAACATGGCCAGTGCATTATTTTTTATTATCAAAAAGTTGTAGGGAGTGGTTCTCTGTAACGTTATTCTCATCCTTTCAAGGCCCTTAATGCCTAAAGGAAATATTATGGGAAACAAATGCAAAAGTTGTTGAGACGTTTCAGAGAAAACCAGCAATCCATTCTCATTTAACAGACAAAAAGTTAGTGATCTTCTTAATGAAGAAACATTCAGTTTAAAAAAAGAGGGGTCTGCTTAAGAGAAAATCTTCTCAAGTGAAGTTCTGCATTATTATAATTTATAACTTGCAATATGATTCAATCAGTACAACATTATAGCATCCATAGTCATCCATAAGTATGACATCAGAGGAAAATAGCTGCCATGTGATTATGATTTAGTGAGCCATGAAGATATTAAAGAAAGGAAAAAGCTATTTTAAATATCTGAATTTAGAGTTAGAGATTATAGATATAAAAATATATTTTTTATTTCCAGCTCTTGCCATACATACACAGGGCTAATCATGTTTCAGTAGACCCCCACCTTCTTTCAAACAGCCAATAGCTGTGAAGAAAAGTGGCTCCGCCTGACAAAGTCAGATCTCTTAGCTGGCTCATTGAGTGTGACTCCATCAGAAACCTGATCTGACCAGCTCTTGAGTTTATTTACAGTACCTCTGGCAAACACACTTTTTATCTTACGCATTGATTTTGTATACCTGCCAAAAAGCTGTCTGACCCCCCCACCGCCACCCCACCGCCAGTGCTGCTGAGGCAGAGAGAGCCTAAGCGCTGAGATTCAAGAATTCTACAATTCTACAATTCATTTAATAGACCTTCTTTCCAAAGCGACGAACATCAGAATAAGAAGTGAGAGCGTGCCCACTGAGTGATTCACAGAGTGGCAACGATCATGGACTGAGTGTGTGATGTGTAAAACATGGTGTGTAACCAATGAAACCCTCCTCCCCACACCCCAGACACAGAGCACACGTGGCCTGAGTCAGTCCGGTAGTATCATGTGTCTCGTCAGGATAGAAACAGAGGCAGAACAAGAGATACATAAATAACAAACCGCTCACACTTCAGACTCTCACATGTTAGCAGGTGGGAGTTCTTGTGTTGCTGCTGGGCTACATGACCTGGAGATTAAAAGCTACCTTTGTCCTCAGAACTGATGTAACAACACCAGACGAAGTTCATAACTGACAAATCTCTCACTTGTTTAAAAAGAAAAATCTAACCTTGGATCCTTTTGTACTTGTTTAACATCAGTCATTTCTATCTTTAATTTCTGTAATTAACAGCTGGTATCTGCCCTTTTCTAACCCTCTATCTCCCCAGCCTATAGGGAATCAACATGCATGACTCAAAGATGATGCATAGAGGAGTTGCAAGTTACATTTACCAAACATCAAGTGATTCTGGTATTTCTGAATAAACGTTTTCGGTTCCACACTACTTTAAACTTCTAAACTTTTACATCCATACACTCTGAAGAAGCAGAGGATTTTCTGGCACAAACTTCACCAACTGACGAGGTGCATGAAGAGTGAAAGGCTTGAGGTCACATTTGTTAATAAAGTTGATCTTCTTACTACAAGTGTTGCTGGAGCAATTTGACAGATTCATAAACTCTGACAGCTTTTTTAAAGCAGGATTTAAGATTAAAAAAAGCTATGTTTATATGGTCATAAATGCGCTTACAGTTAAAGTCCTACCATAATCAGCTGTAAAATTAAATTGCACATGATGTAGATTTGTGGAAAAAAATCACAGTAATTATAATATATCATGCAAAACCATTCCTCAAAATGAAGACTTAAGGATAAATGGAATATTTAATGTCATTTGTTTGAAACAAATCTGAAAATATGAATCTTCAAAGTGCCTTTTTGTCTGCGAAAAGTCCTAATCCCCCATTTATTAAGTTAAATGTTAAAAAAGTAAAAAAAAGAAAAGAAAAGTAGAACAGTAGCTTCTACTAACAAAACATTTGGAACCTTAACCTGTGTCTCTTACAAAACACATCCACTCAAATGATTAGTGATGAGTTTTTCAAGAACGTTTGGCTATAATATGAGATATTGGATTATTTAAACTTGATGGGCCTCAAATGCTTATTTCAATGTTACCAAGTTGTTTTAATCAATAAGCACTCTTTTCTTTGAGTGAAAGATCAAAAGCTAAAAAGGTTGGAACTCACTGGTTTCCTCTCTGTGTTTGGTTTCATAGGCTTATCATATTTTGGTCAGATCACCGCCTGCAGCTGTAACTATAAAAAGTAAGCTTTATTGCAATATCAACACAAGAGATTAAAAGTAGTAGTAGCGGTGTCGCAATTAAAAGAAAATTCTCACATACCTCATCTACAATACAGTGACCTCTCTGTGCTATCTCTGCCTTTAATGTAACTAGAGGATTTAGATATCCAGCTCAGTTATTTATAAATGACCCCCTCTTCACTCCCCACAACACCAGAACCCCCCCCCCCCCCCCCCCACTTCCTCTATATATTCAGTGTGTCAGTGGTTTTAGGTTTGCTCGGCTGGTCGGATCCGGGGGCTTCCAATTAAAAGGCTTGTGATATGAACGGTGCGCGGCTAGCACAACTGCTTACTAATTAGCTAACAGGAAATCAGCTGAACTTTGAGTGACGCGCCAACCAGACGGCTATTCGCACCAACGATTAGCGCTGCTGTTTGAAGTCTTCACACTGGCCAATTAAACGAGCAGAGATCCAAGAGGCTTCTGGAAAACTTCTTTGGCTTGTTTGTAAGAGTTAGACTGTGATAAGTCTACAATATGTAAGACAGGGCACAGTTCTTTGATACACAACATTTCTACTTGCAGTGTTGTACTTCAGTTAGTAAGCAAAAACTGACGGCATAAAAAGCACATATACAGCACGCTGACATGCTGATGTTATTATAGAAGATTTTTTTTATTTTCTGGATATCTGGAAATGTTTATTTATGAAAATGCTCTCCTTTTTAGTAACACTTCTGATAAACCAGCATTAGTGTGTGTTGGTGATCGTGTGTTTGATGGTTTCTCTTCATGTTTGTAATATGTTACTGCACTGGAGCGTGTAATTCCAACCAATTGTGATTTATCTAGAAATGTAACTTTTCAGAATCAGCATCGTGAATGCTGTATTAATCCCCGGGGGGAAATGCAGGCGTTACAGTTGCTCTAAAACGAAATATAGCAGTCAAAATAAAGCACTAAGTACATTAAGCTCAGAGTATTGAAGAAATAATCTATGTACAAAAAGCACTATTTAAGCTACTGAATAAATGAATTTCATTTTTTGCTACACAACTTCTTGTTTTCTTCAGCAGCAACAAAAGAAACAACAGATTGACTGAGAAGACAAGTAATACAAACAAGGCTCTTCAAACTGCAAAAAAAAGTTACTGTTTAGATAAAGGTAACCCTTCAGTGCTATAAATCTCTATTGCATTGATCCCCAATCTCTCCTGTACACTATCTATCTATCTATCTATCTATCTATCTATCTATCTATCTATCTATCTATCTATCTATCAAAGGTACAATAGTAGTAGTTTGTGACCACTAGTAGTGCTGTGACGCAATGTTTTCTGTATGGGTCCTGTTTTGAGTGTGAATTGCATCATTGTACACTTCGGTTATTCCAGCTTCGCTAGAGAAATGTAGTTATAAACCAAGAAACAACAAGCAATGTGCAAACTAAGTAAAGACTTAAGTTTAAAAAAATAAGTTTCATAACTGTTTTATGACAAAGGAAAACATTGTTTCGTAGACTTCAAGGATACACTCGTCGTATTTTGGTGAATAACACAAACTGTAAAAAGAAATGTTGACAGTTTAAATGAAAACTCTAATACATTGAAGCCATTACATGTGAGGGGAATTATGTTACCTAGTTTCATTTTACACTGTCACTGTAAAATTCAAAAGTTCAGAGTCACATCAGCTCAAAGAGTGGACACACAACTAAAAATAGAAGATCTAGATTTCACGATCCCCTTGTGCACATACCATAGACAGAGAGTAGAAAACAAGAAGTGAAGCTGCAGAGAATGTGCAGGTATCATTCACTGTGATACTGAGTCCTCTGAAATGATACTCACTGAATCTTCTTTGTGAAATTCTTTGTCACTATGCCGCCTTCTTCCTGCTTCTCTTCATGTTTTCCTGTTAATAAAAACATCAGCAAACAAGTGAATGAGTTGAGTAAGCTTGACTTCCAGATATGATTTCAAGGTTTAACATTGTGCGATACATGATCATTAATTGATCAACTATTGATCATAAATGATTGTCCTTCTGATCAGTTAACTCGACATTGGTTGTATATGCATGTCGTAACACTTTAAACCTCAACAACTAACCATGGAAATCAGAGTGTAACAAGCACATTGCTAATGACATCATTTGGCACACAGAGTTTTCCATTGCTCCATCGATGCTGTGTTTTTGTTTTGGGATCTCTGGGTGGGTTACAATGAATGTGTTAAAATTATGAAACAACCTGTTTTTGTCTCTTAACTTTCTTTCCAAGACAACAACAGCTCTCATGACAGAAAACACACATATTCTGTTCACGGTCTCTCTCTCATTCTCTCTCTCTCTCTCTTGCTGGGGTTAGCTAGCAGCTGCTCTGGGGCGGCTAAATATCCCTGCCTACAGCCTGCAGTGTGGCCTGCCCCACCCCTGGACCCCCATTCTACCCTCAAGGCTCTGCTATGTGCAACCCAACACCCACACAGTGACGTCTCTGCCCACCGCAAGTGCTGGACTCCACCACAGAACAAGGTTGGAATAAAAAACTCCAGAGAGTTTGTGCTAAGATCACCAGTGAAATGAGTCATGAGTTTGAAATGAAAACCTCATCATGACTTGAAACTGTCATCAATAATGAAGGTATGGTCAGAGAGTAGTCTCATGACCCAATCTCTCCTTGTTTTTAAGTCTTTTGTGACAGAAATGCCAAATTCAAGATATTCTGCATAAAATAGGATATTCTGGGAGGAAATCTTTTTGTGATACATGATGTGCTAATAGGTTCTGTAATCCTCACATATGCAGATTATGCTTTATTTTAAGAACATGTATACATCTGTGCTAAGGGGGAAGTCTTGGGCTGTTTCTCAACGTATCATACAACAAATGTATTGTATTAAAATGTATTTAAAGTTGTGTCAAATGTCTCATGTCTAAATTCAAAAGGTGTTCAAAACATATTGGTGTCTTTCAGCTCAATGTTTTGGTTTTACAGTGAGCAACGTTAATTAGTTAATGAGTTGTTAACCTGTCGGCGTCAACTTAACTCGAAAGAAGGGCTGCAATTTAACTTCAGCAATGCAGCTTCAAGCTGTAAGCGCTGTAATATTACAGGGGCAATTGTGATTGTTATAATTTCAGTTAAGGAAAATATGTCAGTTTAGTCTGTTTTCGTTTTTGAATGTTTAGCTCAGCCCAGTACAAATCAAGGAAGAGAAAAGTGTTTCTTGAAGTGTTAAAAGTGCACAAAATATGTATTTCCATTCTTTGTCCAAAATTAACTTTCATTGACATAAAAATGTTGTTAAAATCCTGAGTAAGATTAAATCAACTTTGAGTTTCAGAAACTTCCAGTGTGAGTAACAGCTTCACTTTTTTTAGTTAATATTACCAGGAAGAAAAACACTTAATGCATCACTGAAAGCAAATGGAAAAAGGAACTGATTCATGGAGTGACAACGATCATGAGTACTCTTAGTTGTTTTCTGTTAAGTATTTGTTGTTTCATGTACTGAACAGTGCAAACATGCGTGTATCACACTGCCTGCCACACTTTTAGAACAGGGTTGAGTCACTCTGACTAGCCGGCCCAACATGGTGGTGATTGAATGACCCAACTGGCATACCAACATTGTGTTTATAAAAAACTTCGATCTAGGGAGGGGGCTGCTGTCCTCTGTGCCTCCTCCAGCCCAGGGTATCCCTGCGATTTATTTGATCTTTGAAGCACTGACATGAGGAAGCAATTTCTCCTGTAATCGATGGCTAAAAGATGAAGCTAGTAGAAACAAAACCTACATGTGGACTGCAGGGTAACCACGTGATCCTATTTCCAGAACATTCTCTCTGGTGTTTAATGGCAGCGAGCAACGTGTCTTATTGTAAACAGAAACTGTTGTCACGGGCCTTGTCGTGCTTTAAATCTAAATTGAGCTCAGAGTGATTCTCCAGGAATCTGAAACAGGTGTCTAAGCTTGAGGATCTGCCTGCCAACATTTAAGTCCCAGTCCCCAAAATCTGTCAGCCTCTTCCATATCAAGACTCATTAATGTGGAGCGCATGTTATACCTCTGAGGCTTTCATTATAGAGCTTCAAACTGCTGCAAAAGGAGAAGAGCTAATACTGCTTGGCCAGGTTGAGTGAGGATCTTGAGAGACTCTCTGCAATGTGTTAATCATCCTTTGTTACATTTAAAAGAGGGCTTTTATGTTTTATGTGTTTTACATATAGTTAATTATGTGTTTTACATAAAACAAGTAAAGGTTGTAATATTGATTAAAAAAATATTGAGGTCAGGAGTCAAAATGTTCTTGGTCAAATCGCAAATTGTCTTCAGATATTCATTTGTGTTTGTTATAATAAACTTGAGCATAGTTAATCTGTTTTCTTTTAACTTTTATATCCACAAGTGTACAGCTAAAAGCTGTTTCTGTTCTTTTCCACACAGCCAGACACACATTTCAGCAGAGAAAAACAAACTTAATTAAAATGTTGAAATCTTAGTCTCAAAAGTCACATTTATAGAGACTAAACATTTATGATTTTTTTAATTAAATTTAAGTATTTAAACCATGAAATTCCAATTAGTAGCACTGTTGGCATGGCCTCCATGTCCTTAATGGTAAATACAGCCTTAAAATAAGTGTTTATCATGCAGATGATATTATTGTCATAATGTTGTTTATATATACAATTTTTTTCTTTCTGTGCATTAATATTGTGCATTGATTAAATCCTCATTTAAATGCACTCTGGGCAGCATAAAGTAAAAGCACTTCATGAGAATCTGTTTCCCCATGTTATCTGAACTGCTGGCTGTAACAGTAGGAAATCATCAGGTGGTTTTACACTGACTTCCAGTCATTTAGCCTATTAAATGACAGCCGCCCACTTAAAAAGTGTAAAGTAACATTTCCTTCCTGTAAAGGTCCTTATTCCAACTTAATTTAGATGAAAAGTTATATCCTCCTTAAAGAAAAACATTTCGTTCAGACCTCTGAGTCAGCACCCAACTCACCTGACACTTCTACAAATCCGTCTCTCGTTTTGACGTTTAGTTCCTCTGGTTTGAAGCTGTGCACGTTCACACAAACTTTCCAAGGCTCCCCCCCGGTGGTGATGGGTGAGCCCCGGGAGGAGGAGGAGGGCTCTCCGTACCTGCTGGTGTACAGCGCGGGGCCTCCACCCGTGGACTGTCGCGAGGGGAAACCTGTGCGTAAACTGCTACTGAAAGGCGACGGAGTTAGGCGCGTGCTTAGCCGGCCCGGCCGAGCCCATCCTGGCCAGTCCATCGCCAGTTCATCCGGAAAATGTGGCATACCAAAGTCTTCCTCCATAAACCGAGACCCGAGCTGATCCCTGAACGGAGACTGATCTCTGAACGGCGACTCTCCAAACGGATCCCTGGGAAACCTTTGCCGGTTTCCCATAGTGTAGAAGTCTCCCTCTGCCATGTCCTGTGTGGAGCTCAAACCAGTCAAAGTTCTGGTATTTGTGCCACGAAAACCCTCGAACTGAACTTTTAAGTTGAAAATCAAAAGTATACTATTATCTATCCGTGGTAAAACTTGATCTCTTTTGGATTACGCACATCACCGTTACGCAATCAGTCTCCAGTTGATTCAACACTAACTCTTGAAGATGCACAGCTTTTCCTTAAAGTGAATCCCCCCTGGCTCTGGGTTTTATACTGGTCAGTGATTTCCCAGACGATGAACCAGCACAGAGCAAGTGTCCGGAAAGTGCTGGGAGGATCTGGAGAGAGATGCACACTGCAAAAAAACAACAACCCATAAAGCCATGAAAGAAGTTCTATACAACGTTAAATCTTTAAAGAAGAGAAAACTTGATAAATAAATAACTTAATTTAATACAATTCAACTTTACCAACATGTTGTTAGTGTCAAAGAGAAATGTACGTCTTAAATAGAGTACAAATTCCTTGCTTACGCTGATATTTTTTGCAGTGTGCAGTCGCAACAGCTGACCAAAGACCAGCCTCCTTTTCCCCAAATACAGTTACTGTCCACATGTCAGTCATGTAGAGCTGGAGCCCCCTCCTCTTTATGACTCACCGGTGTTTTATTAGAAAGTAACGCAGAGCTTCAGGTCAAAATGTGATGTCACGGTACTGATAAAACTACACGGCTAAGAAGTTAACTTTGTGCAGATGTTGCATGTGTTTGGTGTGGGTTTTCTGAACATAAAACAAGATGTCGGAGGTGTTCTTTTTCAGAGCTTGTTTTTTTTCTTTAATATAGCTTATTCTAAACACAAAGGGAAAGTTGAATTCATGGGGTTATAATTTTTCAGGTGACACATTATTACATTGGAGGATTTTGCACTGACACGAGATAAAATATGACCGTATGAAAAACGTATGAAAAACGTATGCTCCATCAGATGGAAAACAGAGTGAGGATATGCATAATTGAACACTGAAACACTGGATCACTATTGCTATATGAGCTTGTTATTGTGGATTTGTAAAAGAACAAAGACATGATCAGAGGGATCTTCAGTACAAAGACAGCTAGAGTCCATTGATTGATGCCTTCATGGCACATTTCTTTTCCATCGTACAATGCTTAATATCCAACATTTTAACATCCAACAAGGCCTTAATCACATTCTGAAAATCAAATAATCACACTTTTTGAATAATTTATACAATGCAGATGCATATTTACACCACAGCAGTTAAATAATCAAAATCCTTTTTTTTCACAAGAGCTTATGTAAATTTTACATTGTGAGATAGGGAAAGGGCGATTGGCCTGGGCCCCCATCTTGAAAATGTATCAGCTTGACTGCACAAATCTTTCCTGGGCACATTGTCAACACGGGCTGACATGACTCATCATCGGTTAAGAGTTTATGAATGACTTTTGTGCCAAGTTCCTTCCTCCTCCAGCATCATGTTCCCCTCATTTGTCCAATTTACTTGACATTCAGGGAAATAATCTGAGAGTGTTGAGTGCATAGAGAGCAGTCTGTCAGGCCTGGAGCAGTTCCACAGACAGGATGATGGATTTGAAATGATTGAGAAATATAACTCTCTTAATTATATGGACAGGCAGTTTCAAACTGATTTTTTTTTTGCAGATTCAAACTCTGGAGTCTGAGAAGTTTGTATATAACCTTCATGGGATAGTTTCACATTTTGCAAACGAAGACTATTTGCTTATCTGCAAAAGATTAAGATGAAACAATTGATCACCCCGATATCTTAATGACAAACATGAAGTCATAATTAGCAGCCGGTTAGCATAGCTAGCATAAAGATTAGAGAAAAAGGTTTGCAACAAAAGTTAGAAAAAAACTAAACAATCAACCAGCACCAGATGATTAAGTGAACTGCCACCAGATAAGACTGGTGGCAGTTCACTTAACTGCCACCAGTCTTATCTTGTCATGAGTTGTTCTTGTTTAGTTAAGCAAACTAATTTCCTGTTTTCTTTTGTCTTGTTCTTCCCTCATGTTGCTGAACTCCCTGTGTGTATTTTAACTGTCTTATTCCTAAATTTAGTTGTTTTTTTTGTTCTGTTTTGTTTAGTCATATACCTCCCTTGTTTTCCTAAATTCCCTGTGTGTATTTTTCTGTTCATATTTCTGGGTTTACTTTTTAGTGTTTCCTGTTTTATTTTGTAGTTCTTGGGCCCAGTGTGTCTAGTTTTGCTTCCAGACTTTGTGTGTTTACCCGCCTTTGTGACTGTGTGCCCCACCCTGATTGTCTTCCTGTGTCATCAGTCTCACCTGTGTTTGTTTGCCCCAGTGTGTACTTAGTCTCTGCGTTACGACTATGAGCCGTAGTTTGTACTATAGGCTGTGTTGCTTGCTGTGTTGTTTTCATTTTTGTAAATAGGCGTGCCAGACCCATGAGCCC
The DNA here is from genome assembly GCA_020745685.1 of Tautogolabrus adspersus. NCBI lineage: Eukaryota > Metazoa > Chordata > Actinopteri > Labriformes > Labridae > Tautogolabrus > Tautogolabrus adspersus. Next base: position 22,715,495 of record CM036534.1, read on the forward strand.
ATTGGCCGATCAATTTCCCTGCTCCTACCAATCGTACGCTGCGGAGACGGCTTTCCCTCTATAAGAGCAGGAAGATGACGTTGCTGCGGCGCAGGGGAAATCCCATCTTCCTGGTTTCCCAACTTGCCACGCCACATTTACTTTGTTCCATTCTTAGTTTGTTTTGTGTTAGAAGGGGGGTGAGTCGCTTATTGTTTTAACCTTGTTTTCTCATGTTTTGGTTAGTTAGGGAGGTATGTTGGTTGTTTTTTGTTTCCTTGATTTATCAGGTTAGTTCGTTTCACCAAGGCTTCCCCTAGCCGGGGCATTCTTCCCCTCTGTGGCAGTTCATCACGTCATGATCCCTGCGTTACGTGTGTCTTCGTGTTTTGCTTGTTTCTTTTGGGGGACTCTTTAGTGTTCTTCTGTTAGACATTTGTTCCCATTGAATTTGAAAGAAGTAAGCTTTAGTTTTTGCCTTTTTTTGATGTTTTGAGGTTTGTGAGTAAGAAAAGGTGTCAAATATCAAATACAAATAACAACAATAACACATACAAACCAAAAATAAATTATAGTGTCATAACTATAAATTGACAGTGTTGCATAGAAAGACTGATCGCTACTGAGAGGAACAAGAAAACAATAAATATTAAATAAGTAATATGACGCAGCACAAATCATAACTTGACCTTCAGATGTACTTCAAGAATAAAGCATGGTTGACTTCCAGTGTATGTGTCTGGTTCCAGTGCTGAAAACATTGTTAAATTGAGGTTAGTCAAAGCTATTTGAAAGGTTTTAAATGTAGCAACAATATGAGGTTCCAGTTTGACTTTGTCATCTTTTGAAATCAAAACTACACATTGAAAACTAAGACTGACATATGTGCACATACAGACTCTACCAGATGACAATGAGTGCTCAAAAGTCTGTTATATTGAACTCTAAATACCCTTCACCCAAAAAGCTTCATCCTGTTTAATTACCCGTGAGTTGTCAGTGAGAAAACCTCGTCTGACTCTGTGGACACTTTGTCAAAAGAAATCCCCCTCCCTCTTCTTCCCTGCACGATGTTTCAATCGCTCACAGTTGTACTACATGGACTGACATTTCAATTGTTTTCCACCTGATCAGAGGATAAATTAATTTGACATTTGAGCTGACAGGCAGTTTGCTCGCCGTCAGGCCACCCTTGCTGTTGCCTGTTTCATTTTTCAGAGTTTCTCTTTTTTTTCCTTCCAGCCTTGTGAAGTGTCAAGATCAGAGCTATGAACCTTTTCCGTATCCCTGATAACGATCCCTCTGAAGCCATTTGTAAACTCTTGGATCAAACGGCTCAAATGTTACTTCAATACTTCACATCGCTGCTCTAGATCTAATACATCGAGACTTGACAAGGGACAGTTAATATCTCATCTCTTTTGAAAACTTGAAAAGGCTTCACTCGGTGCATCTGCACTTCCATCAGCTAAAATGTTTCGTATATTGAACCCCCAAAATCAATGGAACTAAGCAATTACAACATTTCTTTTTACACTCAGACCTTATTATGCACTATTTTGAAGTTGATTTTAAAATAAATATAATGTCTTTAAACTCATTTCGAGCTTTAAGTAGAAAATCATATCTGTGGAAAGCTCATGAACATAAAAACAAATGGCAGCAGTAGTTCACCAAATTCAGGAGTCTGTGCAGTTTCTTTTGTAACTATCTAAGAGATGAACAGTCTCAGGATGTGTGAGTGCTGATGCAAGAAGGAGGATGCAGCACAAGAACCAAACAAACAAACAAAAAGACATTCAGTCTCCAGCGGCTTTTGTGGGCAGAGAGAACAAGACTGCATCAATGAAAGACGTGCTCAGACCCCTGCTGGGACATTTCCACTCAAGCGTCAAAACGGACGCTCACAGTCGATTGCTCCGACATCCAGCGTCATCCCGCTCTCAACTGGAAACACGACCGACGCCTCAGTCCCTTAATGTTCTCTGAGAAACCCTAATGTCTGTTTTTGTTGCGTTTGTGCAATGAACCACGACTCCTGCTGCGACTCCGGGTTCCAAAGATTGAGTTCCAGGATGAGCTGCGGCTGTAGGTCCTGTAGGAGGAGTAACTGTGGCTTCTGCTCCGGCTTCTGCTCCGACTGAGGCTGTGGATTAGGCTGCGACTGCGGCTGAAGAGGCTGCTCCAGGATGACACGCTGGTGGACCTACTGCTGGAGGAAGGGCTTGGTCGGAAATAAGGGATGGGTCGCTTCCTGGCACTGTGGAGAGCCAGAAAGGCAATTGGTTTAAAAAAGATAAACAGAAGAAGAATTGAAGCGGCCTATTGTGCTTTTCTCCAAACATTAAAGCTGCACAAATCAAGAATTTCACAACCCTTACCAGACTGCTAACTAATCCATTGTACACAATCTGCTCAGCACTCTACACAGAGACGGACAAACTTAGCGACTAGCTATTACCATCACAAGACCCTCAGACCAAAACAGAACATGAAGAAGAATTACATAAACACATTTAGCAAATGGCAGGGGGCTTCAACTAATAATTCCCTGATTGATTGTTGAATTATGAATCATGTGGAAAACTGCACAATTTTAATAATTTTCAAAGGCTAAAGCTAATTTATTCAAAAACCTCTTTATGAAGAAGATATCTAGGGACAGTAAGGGAAAAAAAACACCCCAAATTAAGACACACACAAAAAAAGAAAGACACAGTGTATCTTATTGCTGAATTCGAAGCTTGTTCCTAAGGCAACTGGACTGACGTTTCACCTCTCCTCTGAAAGGCTTCTTCACAAGACGACTGAAGAAGCCGTTCGGAGGAGAGGTGAAGAGGTGTCCAACCAGTCCAGTTGCCTTTGGATCAAGCTTCGAATTAATCATGACCTGGCTGCCTGAGAACCTACACACCTATCTTATTTCTAGTTTTAGTGTCACCAAACCAGTGTACCTAAAAATCCAGCACCAATAGAACAGCCTTGACAATCATGAGGAGTTTTGATTCTGTTTACTGTTTATCTATCATTAGTTTAACTTTATGTTCCTTTATGTCCTGTCAAAAAGCTGAGAGTAGTCAAACCAAATTTTGAGATGATTGACCATGAAGCGTCCAACATGAAACTCTTTTCCATGACTCATTCTCATTCTGCAATAATTACTATAGTTCAGAAGTAGAACAAACCAGATAGAAGGATTAATAACTACAAAACAACTACAACATCTGTTCATTTAAATTTAAATCTCTCTGTGACTTTCATGTGTTTCTTCAGTATATCTCTGGCTGTCATCACTGCAGAGAAAAGGCAGCCTAAAAAAAGAACAGAAAAGTGACACCAACAGTGAGGCAGAGGATCTGCTAGAAAAATGAATATCAGACACGTTGTTCTTTTTTTTATTTCAGATTGCCTGTGTTCACCATCTGCTTCTTTAGCACCTGGGGTGGCTTCAGAGCTGACGGTTATCTCATCCTCGGGCTAAAAGCCATTTCAAGGTGCACAGCACATCAACACGATGTGACTTCAGGACGGGGATTTGTCCAACTGAGGGGGTGGAGGGAGGAACCAGCAGAACATATCGCTGCATTTAGGCATAAAAAATGGATTTTATAGCTATAAATTACCAGGCTGGGAAAGCTGAAGGCTACCTTGTGATTCGGCGGGCTTCCAGATGGCTCGGTGAGTCTCTCCTCCTCTTCCTCATGGGGGAGTAGGATTTGCGTCTTTGTCTCTTCCTGCTAACCTTGTGTGCATGCTTCACATCTGTCTCTCTGGAGCTCTGTTTTCTCTTTCTGTCACGTAGTCTGGGAAGCAGACATTACAATATGAAATTTTAATCACCAACAAAGTAAATATATATATTTATCCTGATGAAACACTAATGAGGAGTCATTAGCAGCTGAACGTTTACCTGTCAGGAGTGTATCTGCAGTAGCTTCCTCTGGAGCTCAGGCTGGCCACGCTGCCTCGTCGCCTTGGATCAGCTGAATAACTCGGTGAGCGCGAGTACGAGCTGGCAACAACGAAAATGACAATTACCACTGGACATTGTAACTGCAGAAAGTTGCAGAAAATACTTGTGGTAAAGTTGACTAAAATTAAACATGAAATAGTGCATGTTTCTACTAACTACCTTTTGCAAATATATCACAAATATATGATCTAATGTAATTGGGACTGCTAAGTCTGATAATGTGTGATATTTTCCGTCCTTTTTTGTAGTTAACACGAACATGCATCATGCTGACTAGCTATCAAACTGATTTTTAGTAAGCCATAGTCTCTTCAACTTTACAATTTAAGTTAAGATAGCCTATTGACTCGCCAATTTCTGTTTATTAGCCAATAATATTTAGAGTCAATTAATGTTTTCAGTCCTTTCTATGCTAAATGTTTTCTTTGGTTTGGTCATGAATGTTAGTAAAGACGATTACTGGACTGTTTTGAAGGAAAGAGAAGGTTTTTGAAGTTTTGGTTGGACACAGGAAGAGATTTGATAAAGTCACCGAAGGCTCTGGGCAATTGTGATGAGCAAATTCCCACAATCTTTTTTTGGAGTAAGGATCCAAAAACTCATAGAATTCTGAGCAGTCAATCTGAAAGTTTAGCTTGAGGTTTCTGAACGTCTACAATTCAAGTTTTGAAAAAAATCCTTAAAAAGAGCCAATGAAAGGTAAACCAAAGTAATGTGAAAGTATACCAAAGCAGACATTGTTGCTTGACGGTGGCTTCATTTGAAAAGAGTTCAGGTAAGGTAGTTAAGGAAGTCAATAGATAACCAAAGTCATTGGACTTTACTGCCTGAGAACTTTGACTGTATTAAGCTTTGTGCCAACTCATCAAGTTGAAGACATCGTCAAAGAAGTAATATTCAAAAGGACCACCAACGTGTCCTACTTTTCTATAATCAAATTGAAATGGATGTAAGTCTTACTAATACACTAGTAGATGTTAGTAGTATCAAACTTCAAAGTTGTTAACTAACCTGCAGGATGACAGTGACGGGCTTCGGGAGCAGCGTCTGGAGTTTCTGGAACTCCCGGAGGATCTGCTCCTGCTCCTGCTGCTGGATGACCGAGTTTTCAGCCGCCTTCGAGACGATTTGCTCATCCTCTGTGAACACCCGGAGGTCTTTGGAGATCTCACCACTTCCAACCGACACCCCAAGGTTATCTGCTCCCTGCAAAGAAAACACATTAAGACATTTTACTGCTTTGAGTGATAACACCAAAACTGCATCCTGGGTTGTGCTTTTAAAGACCCGCTCTCCCTTATTCTCTCACACATATGAATATTTCAAAAGAGGAAACAGTGCATGGAAACAAAAGATAAACAGCTTGTTATTTTCCGGGGAAGCATTCATTCTAATGGATTATTCATTTTGAAATAAACATTACCTCTTGCCGTTTGCACTGAAGAGGGTTGCAGACAAGCTTTCCTCGCCGTAAGGTCTGCACAGCGAAGCATAGCTGGTCACAGAGTTTCCTGAATCAGAGACATTGTCTCTTTCTGGGAACTTCAGCTTCTCTGGTGATGCCAGACGTTGACAGTGGCTCCCCTTGTTGTCACTGACACTTGCTCGAGAAACTCCAGTTTTGCTTGACGGCGGTGAAGATGTGTCATTCCCAGAATCGTAATCATGCGGACCTTCGATCTGGCTCGATAAATCGCGAGACCCTTTTCCTTGTAAGAGCTCCCCTGCAGGTTTTGACGACATAATCTGCAAACAGAAAAACAGGCCTCAGCTTAAAGCCAAGCATGTGTAGATAACTGGAACCTGCTATCTGCTTTGATGAACTGTGAATAAACTAGTAAAAAGGAACGTATTCCCTTGAAAACACAGAATAAGTTTATTTTCTTTTTTTCTTCGGACAGAAAACTTTGGAAGATAAAAGACATCATGCAAATTTAAAAGCATGCGATTTATCTCAAAAGAAGGTCTGAACTCAACTAAAGTCAAAGAAATCAACAAGAAGGAAATTTAGATCAAGTGTGAACTAAAACAATTATATGAAAGGAACAACAAAACAGCGAAGAAGAAAGAAAAACTGCGTGGAAAGATCTACCGCCTCTAACTGCAGTGAAGAGAAAAAGAGTAAAGAATAGCCCCGTTGAAAAGCTTCATTTAAAGAACATTGAACAAACGTCACAAAATGGGTATTATGTAGAAATGAAAAGGATTGCAGACAAAGAGAGATCCCATCAGTCTAACTAAGAAAGCCCTCAGAATAGGACAGATGACTGTGACTCTTTCTCCTGTAAGAAGTAAACAATCAGCCTGCACCGACCTACAAGTAAATCCCTCAATCTGCGGATAGCATCGACTTACCAATCAAGATTTCCTCCTTAAGTAGGTAAGGTGTAAGAAAAAGGGAAGAGCGGGCAACATAAGTGCATCATTAGAGTCGTCAATTGCAAGAAAAAGACAATAACCCTCTCTTCACACCCAGAGCCAGTTAGACTTTTACTGGAAATTTCCTTTTTCTTTCTTAATTGCTGCTTTGCTTTGAAGATTCTTGGTAGCCAAGAATCCTTTAAAAGTGTGTTTGCATGTTTGATATCTAAACAAGAATACGTTTTCCCCCCACTGGAGACATCCACAGATGGAAAAAGATACTCATTCTCCAAGGATCATGGTAGACTATCTCACACATATGATCTCTCTTTACTTATTGAGACACTGAGGTTTATCGGTCTCTCCTCCTGAAGGTTTCCTATTTAGTATCTCAAGTCTGAAGTCGACACAACGGAGTTACCCCTGAGGGAAATTTAAAGAAATCTTTGTTTCTTTACCGTCCATGTTTATCACTTGAATCTATGTGCAATCTGTGCAAACTCAAAAGACACATTTTATAACTGAGACATTCTTCAAAGTCAGCTCCAGATATATTTAACAAGACTGCCTTCACATTGACATTTCATCTCTGCCTTGGTATTTTATCAAATATCTGCTTGCATTTCTGTTTGTTGGTACACTTTGTTATGCTTCCACCGCCGGGAAAAAAATAAAAATGTTATCATCATGGAGAACTATTTACAGCAGAGGTTTATGTTAATTTACCAATTTTATTTGGAATTTGTTGATTTTTCAGTATTTTCCTTTCAATGCACACCTGCTGTTTTTGTGAAATTCAGGTTACTTTGTGTCCATTAACAACAACAAATAGAAATTCAGTGTACTCAGCATACAAAACACGACTAACAAAGCAATCTTCCCTTTTTTAGATGTATATTTTGTGTGGGACAAAAACAAAGATCATTCTGCATTACTCGTGAAATGACGTGTTTTCATTCCCCAAATAAAAACGAATTATAAATGCAAACACCACTGAAGCCCCTCAGTTACCAACTGTGAAGTCCTCCTGAAAGACTTAAGGATATTGAATGCCAGACTTAATTCAATATATGGATTAATTTATTGAATTTCAATTAAACCCCTGTGGTGTGTAATTAAAAACATTCATTTGTGCAATTAGCATAATTTAATGATTGCTGGAGAGAAATTAAATATATTTCATGCTCCAGTGAGCATGAGACAATGAGTTTAAGGACAGAGTTGTATTTATGAGGCTCTTAGGGGAAAATCAACCTGCAATAAACAGCACCTTGTTCAAATAAAAAACCTGGCTTCTGGAGGTTGTCAATCAAATGTTAAGGATGTTTCTTTTTCGCTCTTCAGCTTCAGGTCGGGTCTGTAATTTGAACAACTAAAATAGGCGCAAAATTACTTTAGTTTTCGTCCATAAAGAAACTGCTCAACTACAGTACGTCCTCTCACCGTGCTTGGTTTTGCCATTGACGGGCCCAGATTAATGTTCTAATTGTCTGACACCTTTATCCGATGTGGATGTGTTTCGTTGCAGGAAGACAATGATGGAAACAGAAGTCAGAGTTGGAGAAGAAATTGGAGATTCTATGGATTCAGCTGCTAACAAGAATTTATTTTAGGGGCGTTGATTTAGCTCAGTTGGAAGAGCAAGCGTCCCATGTACAGAGGCTATAGTACTCAACACATCAGCCGCAGGTTTGACTCCCAGTCTCATGTCTACCCCTTCTCTCTCCTCCCCACGATTCCTGTCTCTTTAGCTGTCAATCAATAAAGGCAAGAAGTCCAAAAGAAGAAGAATTGATTTCAATCTGAGTCTGTCAACGGCAAAATAATAACCTAAACTCAGTGCACTTTGACTGCAGTTGCCTTCAAGGTGTTGCAGCCAACTTGACATAACAAGGCAGAGTGATAACACCAGAGTTTTGTTTGTTCCATTACTGTTGATAAAAAAACTATCACTTCCTGCATAGTGAAACCCCTTCACATAAGTGTACAATGCAGTGCAGTGTATTTAACATTAGAGGATGCTGAATGGTAGTTTAAAAAGTGTCTTTATCTTGACCATGGCTGCCATGAACACAGTTTGTTAATTAATAATTGAAAGCCTGAGAATGAAATATTCACTGAAATCAGCCAGAACAAAATCTTCAAATCATATTAATAATACTTTAGTAACGTAAACCAATGTGTGGAGTGAAGGGCTGTTATCATCTCTGTTGTTCCTGTTCATCTGACTTTGACACTCGATCCCTCAACACGAGACAAAATAAGCTTTAAAAACACGTCATCTTTCTGTTGCTGTCATTGGAAGTATTACATGGAGTGCTTGATGGTCTAAGATTAAAACAGAAAACCTAAATCTGACAAAAATTACCTTCAAATAAGGGATCCATAAAAAGGGCTCAGAGTAGGGCCATGTAACGTTTTTAATTTTGTGATCATTTACAACCTTGAGGAGAGATAATGGGATCAGACTAATAGAATTAAACACAAACATAGCATTTTGGTTGGAGATTTAAGGCAAGAATTCTTATAAAAACACCAGGATGTGTCATTCAAATCTCAAAAGGAGAACAATGTTTTCTAATCCCCTCTGCCTCACTGTGGGCATTTCTTACATGGCCATAACTGAGAAATCAAACTGTCCCAGCGGCGGCACTGTTAAAGGTCTAAAGGGTACTTACGGTGGCGGTTGAGAGGATGGAGCGATATTTTGGAGCCGTTTTACACACTGATTTGGATGCAGGTCTCCATTTCATGTCTGTGTGGTCAAGCACTCTTTTGGTTTCATCAACTACAGCTGCCAGGTCTCCTAAAGTCTGATGAACCACAGATTTCTGCAGGTGGTGTCTGCGGGAAAACACTGGGTTTAGTTTTAATGACACAGCAACATGATGGAAAGGTTTCTATCCAGTTACAGCCTATTCAGAATTTCAGATAATGCAAAACTAATTTTGACATTTGCAACTTTGAAATGAGTTAAATACCAAAACTTCAACAATCTGTAATCTGTTGTGTGTTATCATAGAACACTGTAAAGTAAATGTTTCTTAATTATGACTCTAGCTGAGAAATGTTGCTGATGAGGGACTGAGCGTGAGCTGTATACACACATGCTAAAAACAGTCTTAAGTTCAATCTTACCTGATTTTAACTTTGATTTCCTAAACTTAATATCTCAAAGAAACAGTAATGAGGAATAAACAGTTTAAGTCAGACTTCTCCTTATTAAAAGAGACCTTTAGCAGAAGGCCAAGAGAGAGTGTTGTTTGCATAATCCTTTTGCTAGCTTGAGGCTTTATTCGTTTTCACAGCAGAGAGCAAAGGCTTCTACTCTTAACATTAGTATTGTTTATTTATGTGTATGATGTCATCATTGAGAGCAAAACGGAGTAACACAACGCAGGGGCAACAGTCTTGATGATAACCTTCAGGTTGTGCAGACTAAGGGAATATGAAGCTTTTTTTTAATTTCACAAGCAAGGCATCACAAAAAGTGTTGAATATGACGATATCAAAATGCCTTTGCACACCGCTCAAAATATAAATCCTCAAAAACTACTAAATGTACCTAAAGTTTAAATCTCTTAATCACATTTTTTGTAACAGTATTCAACATTTGTGTCATTTATTATGGCTTATTTAGAAACTTTTCTTGGATTATATGGATATGAGGCATTTCATGACACTGACAGACATTACAATAAGTAAACATAGCTATGTAGGCACTGACGGACCCTTTGTTTAGTAAGATTCTTTGGGTTAAAGAACTGTATTTTCAGAATATTTATGCAGTTTAAAAAATTGGCCCTCAGTTTGAAATATGTCAAAGCGTCCATGGAGCTGTCATTCTGCCTCTATGCATGATTTCTTTACTCATTATTTTATCAAGGGTTAATTATCACAGATTATTCCGCTAACTCAAATAGAACATTATGCTACTAACTTTGCTCACAATAATCCATAAAAGCTATGAAAAAAAACATCTTTCATTCTATCACACATCTAAGATTTGTCATTATAATTGAGTCCATCGATCTGTTCAGTGAATTTTGGGCCATTTCCTGTGAAGCTGTGATAAGGGCCGGTCGTGTCTGCGATCAGGAAGTCACCTCTGCCTTATCAGTCATCTCTGCCGTGTGACCGGGAACTCTGCAGACACCTCAGGCTGATAAGATAAAGTGAGGGAGGAGTGCTGGGTGAGGAGGGGGGGGGGCGCTGATGGTTTCCTACCTGTCCATTGTGGAAGATTGGCAGGAAGAAGTCTCTGATTCTGACCTCCGATGGCGTCGTTTCCGCCGTGAGTGAGTCCGAGAACTGAAGGAGATGATGAGGAAGGAGGAGGAGAGAAAGAGAGGACACGAGTGGATAAGGAGCTACACGCATGACGATCAATAAATCAATAGGAATTACTTCACAACAATTTCTATAATCAGTCCGTCGTTAGTATTATTCATCAAGTAAAATTTGAAGATTCTCTAAAGTGAGGATGTGCTGCTTCTATCTGTTCTTCACAATAATGTATTCATTACATTTGTAGGAGACAGTGCTACATTTTATTTTCAATATATCATTTTTCGGACAACTCCAGCTGTGGACTTCCTGTTTTTGGTCACTGCTATGTCTGTTTTTTTTGCTGCTGTTTAGTCACAAACATTCAATCTTACCAAGTTGGTTGCTATATGACCATGAGACATAGGAAAATCATTACAAGTTCACTGCAAAGACTAAGAGCATTCAAATGATCAGAACTACAGTTTAGCTACAGTACATCTTAACCCGTAAGTATCCTCAAAATATCTTTAAGAAGCCCTCATAGTGCAGAATTAATGTTTGTGCAGCCATCTGGAGGAGGTACAGTATGTCAAAGACTGTGTATCTGACTATGAGCTTCTTAATTACCTTTTCTTCTCAACCAAAATCTTTGGTTTTATCACATGTGTAATTGTGGTTTAGGGTAAGGATTTTAGGTTTCAACCATTAAACAAAAAGGGCATTTATGTGTGTCATAGAAAATCATGAGCATCTGCATTTCGTGTAAGCTACTGGATGAATGTTTTTATTAGAAGATGTATAAAAAATGTTTTGTGTGTGTGTGTGTGTGTGTCTTACATAATAATTCCGGTAGTTGCAGTGATTCAGTGCAGGAAACAATTAATCTGCTGGCTCCTTTCTATGCATTTTCATTCATCTATGAGGTGCTTTGCATTGACCATTTAAGGTCAAATGTGAGCGTGGAGAGGGCGGGATGAGGCTGATCCTTGAGCGAACTTTTTCAGGTGAATCATGATTTTTAATAGGAACATTGCGTGCAGGTTTTCGGAATTTCTGTTCTTTTGTTATTGTGAGAACAAGAAAGTTACAGCTCCGATCCAATGCTAGAATATTCTGTGTCAACTCAAAACGATGTCAGGTCTGAGCATCATTTGATACAGGGTGGTTAAAGCACAGAAGACCCCAAAAGAACTCGTCCGAACAAGAAACTGGCCAACCTGAACAACAATAAATCAGGCTGCATGAGTGACTATAAGGAAAGAAAACAAACTGAATAAATCTGTCATGCTAGTTTATTGGTCTTCAACTAGAAAATATAAATGTATTAATGAGTAATACACTATAATTATTCATTATTAGTTAACCCTAGTTTTAGCCCCATAGAGAGAGCACACACTGTTTGTTTTTCTGTCCACATTACCAGATGTTTTGATCTTGTTTTCTGAGCTCTACTCTTTAAGATTTCAAATATACACTCATATCAAGCATAACTTTAAGGGATGTACAATTTAAATAGGTTTTTCCAAGTGTGTCATTTCCACCTTTGATGAATATAAGTCGTGTCAAAAAAAAAAAAAATCAGAGTCAGAAAGATGGAGACTGTAAAGAAGGAGGAAAAGGCTTGAAGACAACAAAGAAAGTGAGGAGAGCATCGTAGTGAGCCGGAAAGCTGTGGTTTCTGTTGAAGTAAGCAGTGTCTGATCTCGGCTCTGTGCTTACAAACAACAGCCCGCTCATCCAAAGTCGAATTATAAAATGTTAGAAGATCACAGCATGAAATTGGTTTCTCTTACCCTCTTTCACCCCTTTTTTCCCTCTCTTTGTGGCTCAGGCTTTCAATCTGTTTCCCTCTTTACGAGGCTTTTTTCACGCTCTGCTCGGATAAATAAAAAGCTGCACGTTTCTTTATTCACCCATCATGCCCTTACATGAGGAGCTTCTGGAGGATGCTCTCTCTTTCTTCCCCGGCAATGTGTGCTCAGCAAAGGGGTGCTGGGCTTACCATGAGAGTGGAGGAGGAGGAGTGGGAGGTGGCGGGGGTCATTAAAGTTGTGTAAGATTTGGAGAGTACATGATTCTGATGCAACAAGCACAGACTGACCTTTTCTTGTGCTTGCGCTCATCCTTCCTCTTACGTTTTAAACTTGAAGAGCTAGTGGGATGAAGGAGAACAGAATCATGAGCGAGTCTGCACAAAGTCTGCTTTCAAACTGATACATAAAGGCCATTTGCCCTAAAGTCTAATGCATCCAGTTAAGGGCTTCTTGCCTTTAAAGTTGCTCTTGCATGCTAAATGTATGCAGAATGTGTTGCTCAAATCAGTTACATACCTGTGTTTGGACTTCTTTGAGGTATACCTGTGACAGAGGGGAAAAATACATGTTTTTGGTAACTTGATCCACAAACTGGACCTGGACTGGGATCATTTGAAACTCAAACTGAAACCTTGATGAGAGCTCAGTCATGCATTCATATGAACTTGTGCTTCCTGTTTACCGTGTTTCACTGTATGATATCATATATCCTGTATTTTTATATCTGCTTAATCGATGAGTTTGTTTGTAATGTCTCTTCTGTATTTGATGTAGATTTGTTTAATTTTAAAAAGCCTGTCTAGGGACAGGCATAGCAGATGAACTAAAGCTATAAATGCACTAGCGCCTGGTATCATATCCTCCCTCATACTTGTCCCTATACAAATAAATCATAAATATATATTTAAAAAATTATATACATGTAAGTTTTTTTTGCTGGAGCAGGAAATACCTATGCCGCTTGCTTTTCTTGGAGCTCTTCTTCTTCTTCTTCTTCTTCTTCCTCAGGGGCGACAGGCTGTGGGAAGGAGACCTAAAGCAGGGGAGAAAAAAAACACATGAACTCCGAGCACACCTCCTGCAACCTCTCCATTCTATTTATTTCAGAGAACACTACAAAGGTGACAAACAAAATACCTCAGAGTGCAGAGTTATCTCTATTTGGGAACTGACCTTTTCCTCTTCTTCCTCCGTTCTGACTTTCTCCTCTTCTTCTTCTTCCCTTTGTGCCGAGGGGAGAGATCCTCATCAGAGGAGGGGCTGCAGATGGAGACAGAGCAGAGGGGAAATTTACTTCAGTATTCATTAAAGTGATGGGATATCCAAATGAGAATTCTTGGCTGCTCGAACTCAACAGGGTGAGTTACTTGTTTAGGATCCTATTATTTGGACTTTTGGAATTGTATTTGTAAACTGAGTAAATAAGTTCAGTTACATTTATACAGTTTTTTGGTATCCATCCATGAGATTTCTGCTTCCCACCAATACAGGTGAGAGGAACTGGAACTGCACAGTATCTAAAGTCAGTTCAGTTCATACCAAAGATTCAGGATAAAAAAAAGAAAGAAAAGTTGCAGTGGTGTAATTTGCTGATCTCAGCTTCACCCGATCAGGCTGATGGAGTGTCCTACAACTCTTGCCAAGACCTCGGCCTTGTTTTAGATAGAAGGGTGAGTCAGCTTGAAGTGAATTTAGATCTCCTGCCTCAAGCCAATGGATTCAAATTGGTGTTAATTTCACTCTTTACGTTTGTACTTTTCTTGAATGAAACCATCAATGAAACAAGCCCTATTTGGTTTGTTGACTTTAAACATTAATCTTTAGTCCTTGAAAACCAATAACTACACTCTCTTCACCTCGCTGTATTGAGAAAAGATGCTTAAAATATAAGCATAGCTTGATACCATTTAAGGCAAATCAGAATATTTATTTTTGATATTTAGGTAATCTGCTCCTCTTACATATTAATCCTAGGATTAGGATAGGATATTTATGTCTCATACCAATAAAGAAGTTTAAAAATGGTTGCATTACCAGCAACCTTTTGGAGTGATTTAATTGTCCAGATATCACTGGAGTGTAGAGAACAGTTTCCTATATTTCCTTTCTCTTGTGCCTAGAGTGAAACTCCCTCAGTAAAAATATTTTTTCCCCAAAAAAATGATTTGCATAGATCTAATCCTATGGGTGGGGTAGAATAATCCACATGACTCATCATTGGCATCACATAACTGCACACAAAAGCATCCAGATTGATCCTGACACACATAAGCAAGATTATCTGTGAGCCAAATGTCCCGTATGAGATGATCCCATCACAACAGGAAGATGAAATCCAATCCAGACTGGTAGAAAACACGAAACAGATCTCATGCAAGCCAGCCGCCCTGGAGTCAAGAGTTTGACAACATGGCCTCACTCAGAGGGGAAGACAGATCTGTGATATATCCTGTCCACTACACGTGCCTCTCAATGACTTTTGAGTCAGTGTTTTGCGTGCTTATTGGCAGTTAGCGCGTTGGATTTTACGCTTTTCCACTTTTTTTCTTCCTGTTTTATGTGTTCCACTTATATTATACAATTAAACTTGAAAATCACACTTCAGCAGCATTGGGAACATCAAATGAAATAATCAGCGTTTAGCAACATAGCCTTCCTAGCATTAGAAAGGTGTGTATGAGATACCATAGTTTAAAAGGTGCGTTATAGAGTGAAAAAACAACAAGTGTAATAAAAAACACAAACAATAAGGTAAGATAGAAGGATCATAGGGGTGCTAGCTAGAACATAAAAGTGTGTTTTCTGAAAAGAATTAAATAAAGAGATAGATTTAGCCATCCTATAATCTGCTTTGGGAGGTTGTTCTAAAGTCTGGGAGGACCTGATGGAAAAAGCTCAGTCCTCTTTACTTTTTAGTCTGGATTTAGGAACCACCAGGAGAGCTTGTGACGACACATGGTGAGTTACATGGTTAAAAAACAGCTTGGGGCCAAACGTTTCAAGGCTGTCAAAGTGAGAGGTAAAAAATGTGAAATAATCTCTAAAACTAACAGCGGGTGTAAAGATGAAAGGATAGGTGCTCTCATTTTCTGGAACCTGTTAAAATCCTGGAGGGTGCATTTTGGATTAATTGTAGAGATGAGAGAGACTTTTTGCTGCAGACGGAGTAGAGGGAGTAGCAAAAATCTGGTTCTGAAAAATTGGATCCTACATTTTCTACATGAAAGGATCTTTTTTTAGACTCTACCTGCCGGAGAAATGTCTGAATCTTTTAAAGTTCTTACCTACAGTATGGTTTGTAATGCAGCATTTCTGTTACAAATGTGTAGCCCAAACTAGGATTACAGAGGGGATATCACTTGAGTTATTTGCCCAGACTTGACAAAGTTTTGTTATAAAAAGACATTAAAAATCACAACACTTAGATTATATTTGTGAATGAACTGGCCTGAACTGAATTTGTCTGAATGGGACAGGAAACTGTTGCTATATTATCAGATGTAGATACAATAAAATCAATGTTCTCTAGCTGATGCCCCATGTGCATGTCATATATCTGTGACCTATTATGAAGGCCCCTATTGTTCATGAAAACCACAAATCAGAACATATTTTTTCTTGAGAAAAATTAACTTACAGTAAGAAAAATATACTCATGCTAGCCTCTGTCATATCATGTCTTCCTAAAGCAACAGTGTGTAGAATGAAGTGGCTTCTTATGTTAAGGTGGTAGATGCACTTCGGCTCAACCTCACCCTCCGGTTACTTGGGAGAACCAACAGTAACAAGTACATTCCCCAAAAGGTCCTCTTTGGAGCCAGTTTTTGTTTTGTCTGTTCTGGGCCCCTAAATCTTACACACTGGTCCTTTAAAGCATACATCCCTCATTATAAAAAAAACCTGTCAGACTCTATCGGTTATCCAGTTTGATTGCTGTCCAGAGGTCAGGTTTTTTTCTCTGAAGACGATGTGTGAAGTGGAAAAGGAGATGAAGTCCTTTGAAATGCCACAGGCTCAGTGAATAAGCCTTTTTAAGAACTGACTGACTGAAAATTATGAAAAGCAAAGAGAAGGATGTGAGCGAGCAGCATGCCGGGTGACACAGAGTAAAGGAGAGATGAGTGAGAAGATGCTTTGAAATGAACTCTGGCAGCTTTAAGTTGGATTTGATAATGTAGATCGAAACTGGACAGAGAGCCTGGTGTTCATGTGAATTTCATGGATGTTTTACATCATTAATAAAAGGGTAGTAAATAAGGAGTAGGAAGCTGGCCTGGTGATGTAGGGCACTACTGTTGATGCGCAAACATGCCCATCAACTCCCATACAAGGAAACATATATGGTTTAACGAAGGGGTAAACTATGGAATGACAAACAAAGCTGTTGACGTGGAGGCTGTATCCGTCCAATCCACATCATTTTCAGACAACACATCTAAGGGTTTATCACGACGATCAAAGCAGTGTGTCATCTGTAAAATGTCAAGCAAACATCCTTTAATGTTCACTCCAACCTACTGACAAGCCTCTCGGGATCTTGATCGTTATTTAGTTGATCCACCATCAAGGCAATCATGAGAGACGCATCGTAGCTTTGACTCTTTCCAACAAATTCCCCAAGGAACCCAACATTATTTAACATCATAAACAATCTTTATATTTGAAGCTTTCTTTTGAAGTATTGATTGTGACTGAAGTGTTGTACGAGAAACAACTTATGGACAACATCGAACTAATCTGCAACTGTAATGGTATTCAATCCATCAATCATGTCATTTTCTCCGGCAAAACTAGAATCAGTTTCCAGGCTCCAAGCTCTCTGAGTGTTGTACATTTAATGTTGTTGTGTTTTGGCCAGTTGAATAGACATCATAAATTAGCACTGCTATTCTGTTTTACAGACAGAAAATATGAAGTTTAATGAACACTGGCAATAATTGCTGGATGTAGACCTCATTTTTCTATTTCAGGGGTGAATAAACTACAGTTGTCTATTTCTTTTTTTTTTTTTTCAATTTGGCACATCTTATACAATCGGTTTATCTTCCCCAAGTAAAAAATATCTTGTTACAGATCAGAGATTTTTTTTACTTTCAATGGTATTATGAAGAGTCTGTTTCTGAATCCAAATCAATGACTAGAGTTTCCAGGCATGAAACATGAAGACACTACAGTAGTGCATTAAATGTGTATACTCTTTCATGGCCAGCAGCCACTGGTTGCAAAAATAAGAAAATAACCCCACTTCTGAGTTGAGTATTTACCTAATAACATTTCCCTATTTACAGTAGGTCATAGTCTCTCTCTCTCTCTCTCTCTCTCTCTCTCAGGCACACACACACACACACACGCACACGCACACGCACACGCACACACACACACACACACACACACACACACACACACACTCTCTTTCTTGTTCCAAGTCCTCTTTAGAACATGATGATTTTCAATGATGATCCAATTTAGTGTAAATAGATGTATATTGAAAAAGATGAGGCCAGAAAAAAAGAATAAAATATTGTAGTTCTGTCCAAAGATCCAAGTTGATCCCCAAGTTAGATCTGCTTCACTCCCAGCTACAGCTGCTAATCCATTCATTTATCTATGATAAATATTTCCTTTTTTTCTTAGCAGAGATTTAAGTTTGGGTTAGCCCTGAGAAGTAAACATTAACATATCATCAAGTAATAACAACTTCACATTTTTAAGGCACCTCCATTTTTATTTGAGGTCTTCTACATCATAATTCAAGAAAATACATCCTTACACAAACAGCATGACACGCTAACAGACTATCGTGATCAGAACTGATCAGGACGTTGACAAACTGCACTCCTCAGTGATTTATGTGACCACAGAGCTCTGGAGACTTTGTGCCTGTTTGATTGGATGCAGAGGACTGTCTGGCTATAATAAATGACCCTGCTTGGTGTAGTCGGCAGTTTGGGAGCATTAGGAACTGAAATGCATTAGAGCTGATTAGACAGACCGAGCCCAAGTACCCTCTCCTGGTAATGAGAACGCTTTGTCACTCATTAACACTTCTACCATTCTGGCCTTGTAAGAAGGGAACACAAGGCAAGCGTTTGCATTTTTTTCTTACCAGTAGAAACGGTTTCTTTTGATGAGGTGGAGAGAATGAAAGGCAGAATGAGAGAGCAAGTCAATTGCCCGCTACATTGGGACTGGTGATTGTGGGAACAATGTGTATGGAGAAGGGAATTGAAGACATTTGATGAGAATACGCTCGATTGCTGAATTCAGCCTATTTTACTGAAGATCATGTTGCTTTTTCTCCCTACCACAATCTGCATGAATGCCATTAATGTACACGTGACTCAAGTATAGATATATTATTGTATATAACAAAAAGATCACTTGCCTTGTTCAGGCTTTTGTTTCTGGTGCAAATGTTATCCGATGGGTTTCTGATTATTCTTGGGGGGTTTTCAGGTTGTTAAATGTTTTTACTCTTACATATGAATTTATTTGAAATGTTTTGTTCACAGTTTCTCACAAAAAAATCTCTGTAGCGAACATTCTGTTTCTAGAGAGATGTGGCTCTTGGTTTTATGTTATAATCAACATTGGATGCTCAACTAAATTGGGCTGCTGCCAGCCAATTAGCAAGATAACAATCCAAAGAAAAATGTTTCTCTGAACAGAGGAGACTTTCTCAGGCAGTGACTTGCAGTGCTTTGAAAAAGAGACAGTGCTGGCCTCATTAGCCACTTTTTACTAAATGGAAATGAGTAAACTAAACAGTATTTTACATGAATTTGTTCTTTTTTGTGTGTGTGTGAATTCCAAACCATTATTTATTTGTAAGAATA
This sequence comes from Tautogolabrus adspersus, assembly GCA_020745685.1. NCBI lineage: Eukaryota > Metazoa > Chordata > Actinopteri > Labriformes > Labridae > Tautogolabrus > Tautogolabrus adspersus. The sequence continues at coordinate 22,734,727 of CM036534.1, forward strand.
AATACTTGCTTACAACAAGTGAACCTTGGTGTCTGCTGTGCACCTTTGTAGCTGCTAGAAGCTCAATCACAGCTGGAGGTAGCTGCTCTCTCTCGTCCTGCCTGGTGACCTTGTGATCAAAGGTGATAAACAATCGACTTGTGAGGATAATTACTCTCAACTATCAGATCCTGAGGTACAAGGTAACAATCTCGACAAAGGTAACACCGTGTCTTTGGGACTTTGTCTTTGCTGCTAGTGAGTGTAAGAACGTTGGAGTCAGTCTCTTCTTCTTGACTGCACTGATTTAAGACTTTGAACTGTTTTAGAGTCCAGAATAAGACCAAAAGGGAAAAAAGGGACTTTACAAAGAAAGTCAATGGCATGACCCAAATTCATGGTGATGGGAATTTATAAAGGGGTATATAAAACTGACATGACAAAGAATGCATTTTTACTTTTTACAAATCTGCATCATGATGTTACACATTTTTTTAAAGATTATTTTTGGGCTTCTGGCTTTATTTGGACAGCACATCTGAAGACTGACAGGAAGGGAAAGGGAGCAGTGCTAACATGCACCAAATAGCATCAGGATCAGGAGCTGAACCTGCGACCAGTGTGACGAGCACTAGAGCCTCTGATCATGAGGTCCATTCCAGCAAACGTGTTACTCTTCTTGGGGTTGACAGTAGGTTAAATTTGTCGGCCATGGCTTTTCAAGATCACTGGCCCCACTATTATAGTGGAGAATTTACTCTTGAATTGACAAAAAGGAAACGATCTGACACAAAAGTAATATATTTGAAAACATATTCTAATTAATTGAGTTCAGTTTAGTTATATTTTTAGCTGCATCATGCATGGCAAATAGTTCTTTGCTTTTGGTCTGAACAGTGTTCAGCACCTGATTAGCCTTGAATCTCAAGCGTAGAAATGGCAAACTGAATATGTAAAATAAAACTGGACCTCCTGTTATTCTAATTTATTTCCATAAGAATATATCTGGCCGGGCTGCTGAGTGAACCAGTGTGGTGTGTCCACATTATTCCAGTCATCTCTTGTGATTCCTTAGTGCTTACGTTTCAAACAACTTCTTATATCTCTCTGCCTTTTGAAAGTACTGAGCAGTGAAGTCCTCTTGTGTAATTCAAATCACAGGAAAAAAAAATCTCACTTTCAGGGATAAAAAACACTATAAATCTTTTCCCCTGCGCTTTTCTTTTCAGATGTCTTCTCTGGCAGCACAAACCAGCAAAAAAAAAAAAGAAAAGGATAATCAGAGCCGTGCATGCCTGCATGTTCTCTCCACTCACCGTTAAACTCAGAAAACAAAGACAAGCAGCCGCTGGGTGAAGTTCATCCACAGAGAAGTGATTCATGTGTATGAGCCTCTGTAACACTTCAGATGCGGCTGCAGTCATGTTTTACATATCACCCACAGCTTCCCTGCTGTGAAGCTGCAAAAAAGGCTTTGAAGGTGTCGGATGAATTAAAAGGTTTCTTCAGAAAAATATAAATATATATACCTGAATTGATTTCTCCCACCTTAGAAGAAGGAGCCGGAGAATTATATCAGACTTTTGGTTGTAGGTGTTGATGAATAGGCAGCTTCTGAATGACAGAGTGTGGAATTCCTCACAACATGTTTGTATTTCTCCACTTGGTCTGACCTGATAAGACTGTTTACGTTCACCAGGACTGAATATAGAGATTAGCGCTGTTTTCTCACTGAGAGGAAAGCCCTGAAGGAGTTTTGTTGTATTTTAAAAAGGCTTTATCAGAAGTGTTTTAATCTACAAAAGCAACCGAAGAAACAAATACAAAAACATTCATCTTCTGAAATGTATCAACTTTAAAGCATTTGATTTCTACACTTTTCTTTACAAGTGCTTATTCTTTGAGATTAGGAAACTTTCTTGATGGCTTTAAAGTGCAAGCAAAAAGATCGGCTCACCTCCGAGCCCTGTGATGACTCTGATGTTTGCGTCCTTTTCCTTTGATGCAGCCATTTCTGTCAACGGTGTCCACCCGGGAGTCCGCCGCTTTCCTCTCATCAGTTTGTAGTGGCTGGCAGGCTGTCGTCTCTGAGCTGAGTGGAAAGAGAAAAATAAAATTATTTAGTGCTTGCACTTCTCAGGAGAACTTTTCAGTGATTTTTTTCGAGTTGTCCACACAGTTGACGCTTCCATCATACAATGGGGAGGAGGATTTAGCATGCTTGGTTAGCCATATTCCCTCTGGTCTGCTGGATATGTGTTTTATTCCCCTCCATTTCTCCCTCTATAGCCATTCTCAGGGAAAAATTGGAGGTCAGCCATTTACCATTCAAATCGAGTTGTCAATTGAAATGTAGTTATTTACATGCTCCAGTTGCCCTGACATTTTGGTAAATGGTGTTTTCTATCTTGTGCTTTGCAGTTGCAAAGACATGAAATGCAGATTGACTTTTTTTTTTTTACTTCCACTAACCCAAAGCCTATTAAACTTTAAATTTCAACATATATTAATACAGTCATGAAAGCAAAACCAAGAAATCGAATTTTCAGCCTCATGTTTAAATATTTTCTGCACTTTGAAGCGGAAAAAATAATATTTCTGGCTTCAAAATAATGCAGCTTTAAATCAGGTGTTTCCTAATCCAACCTCCAAAATATCCTCATCCGTAGTCAAATGTTCGGGCAGAACAAATGACTAAATAAACTGAACGATTAGACGTGAGCACACAGTTCCATCCTTGCTTATTATCCTCTGTTTTAGTCATGGGAGATTTGAGCGTAATTACACATTCTCCTCTTCTTCGAGTAGCTCCCGTCTGATAGTAATGAGAAGATAATCAGAGACAGAGATTAGGCCGTCAACGCCACCTCCTCCACTCCCCCCAGCGACAAGCAGGCAGGAGCCGTCGCTTTCCATCTTCCTCACCTTCCTTTTTCCTCTGCTTCTCTGCATAAGAGGGAGCGGCCCCTGAGCAGGGAACTAATAATGTAAAATGGCAGACTGGGTACTCCGACATGACTGAGTGTTTGAGAGGTGAGAGGGGAGATAAAGACAGCCAGCGCAAGGATGATTACTCTGATCAAGGAGGCTGGTGGAACAGAAACCTCTGAATGTCAAGGTGATGGGCCTAATTCTCTTCTAGTTGTTAATGGGTATGTAAATAAAAGTCTCCTTTTATATTGTATGTCAGAGCGGTGTATGTAAATTATAGTGTTTGAGGTGAATACATTAAAAACTAATTCACTTTTTTTTACAATCTGTGGCATGGTTAGATATGTTTTTAAGCTTTTAGTTACTTTAAGCTGTCACCACATCACATTGATGCAAAAATTACAAAATCCATTTACCAAATTCCAGAATTGATATTAAGAAGTCACATTTATTTTGTTCTCATGTCTCTGATTTATGGTTTAAAGTAAACCAGTGGTTCTCAAGTGGTTCAGCCTCATGACACACCACCAACTCCTCCATGAAAAATCTCAACCCAAATTTTGGATTTTTTTCCCAACCAATCAGATTTATTTAATGAAGCATTGCACAGTTTGGACCTTGGATGGTACAAAACATGTGTCAGAACAAAATAAAGGAACAAAACAATGTTTAATAAGCACTTCATAGACTTTTTGAAAAAAAAAAATCCCAAGCACACCTTCTCAAAGCACTGAAAACTGCTCAACGACCCACTACTGGGTCCCGACCCACCTGTTGAAAACCACTGTTTGAAACAAATACTATTACATTTTCTTTAATCAGTCCTTCAAATGTCTTTCTTTTTACTTTTGGGTTTATATCTTTGTGAAACCCTTTGAAACTGCCTGCTGATTGAATTGTGCCGTATATGGTGTCCTTGTCTGGCCCAGCCAATGAATGGATCTGCATCATTGTCAGCAATAGGCTAATATAGACTCCAAGTTATATACCAGTGAGGTTTTTCTGTTTTCTAGACTACTCTTGTGGATATAAATTGGTAGAACAAATACAAAATGTCAGTATTAGTGCAGTTGAACAGAACCACAAACTATAAAGCCTCCAAATGATCCTGAAGTTGAATCTTCACTTCACTTGACAAATGCTGATTATTATAGACTTTATGAAAGGATGGTGCCATGATCTTCCTGAAGCATATCTTCCTCAAACGATCTAACTGTTCAGGCAACATACTAAGCAATAAATGAACACACGTGAAATAATGCATCCTTGTGGTTGTTTATTGACAGTTTCCAAGTTTGAGATCAATAAAGTCCATCCGTACATCTACCCAAGTATCATATGTTACTGTACAAAGAATCTATCTCTAGACCTGAGACAATCTGACAGTAGAGGTATCAGGAACAAAAACATAGGGTTGGATGCAAAACTGTTTATTCTGTTCAGTGTGTCATAGAGGAATATCAAACATTTGGGACATCTCATCAATCCAATCCTCAACAATCCAAGCAGAACTTTGTTCTTTTGTTACCCAACTATTGTCAGTCCGAGGTTATTAAATATTTAAGCTTCATCAAAGGACAACACTTTCACTTGATGTGCATTGTGTTTTATAGTAAAACTCAACACTGAATTTTACATTAAAGCTAAACCCTAATAATAACCTAAAACTAACCAAGTGCTTTTAGTGCCAAAATCTGGCATTGGCATTTGAGGATCTGGAAATTGGAATGGGCTCTCAGGCCTGCACTAATCAAAAGTGATGAAGGAAATAGATTGCTGGTGCTATTAAACAACCAAGATCGTTCCTAGAACCTCTCTCACTTGTGTAAATTGTGTGTAGTCTTGGTTGATCTGTCAGCATACTACACGTCTCCCATGTCTTACTTTAATTAAAGGAGTCTGTTATTATCTTGTTTGTAAGAGTGGCCAACCCAAGAAAAGTCATCTCTAGTCTAGATTATTCCCAGCAAATTCTAGGAAATCCATTATAGAAATTCTCTACACAAGTGCTACATCTATTGTGGCTTTCAGTTATTCACTGTCCGCGACATCCCCTGCCTTCTCTTGTATTAGCATTTATATGTAATTCAATGTTTCTTTCAACATAGGCCGTGTTCATTTGATATGTTTATTTGAGTTGCTTTTATCTTGATTGTAAATCCATTAAAATGAAAGAAAAAAAATCAACCAGGGTATTTGATTGTGACTTCTGTGCTATCTGACATTATCAACCTTTAAAAAAATTAAAAAAATGGAAACGCATGCAAACGTTTCACACCCACAGCTTACATCCCAGAAAGCTTCATTAGATCCGTCAAAACGTCGTTCATTTTAAAAACTGCAACATCAATAAGGCCAATAAACAAAAAAAATCCTTTAATTTCTACTCAAAATGGATGCTACAGAAGAACAAAAACATCCAGGACGTTGAACGCTCTGATGTGAGTCCCTGAGTATAGCCTGAGTGGAAAGTGGCCCAAAGCTCCCCCCCTCTCTGCCTCTTTGTTATTTTCTGTCACTCTCAGAGCTGCGGTTGATAACTTCTAAATTAAATCGATTTGCCATCATTGATGCACATTCCCATGATCCGGCCCTGCAATTTATGTCTCGAACTTTCCAAGCCATAAGCACCCAGATTTATAGTGGGCTGTTTGTATCTGTCAAATGATACCCCTGCTCCTTCTCTCTCTCTCTTCCTCTCTCTCAAACACATATATATGTTTACTCTCTCTCAAGCTATAATCCCTTTTTAGTCCAGTTTGTAACCAGGAAATGATTGAAGGTATTTAAAGGGACAATCCAAAGCACCAAACGGGGGTAAAAAAAAAGAAGAAAAGAATGCAAATACTCTGTGGATTAAGTTGAGGACTTCATGACGGAGAATTACGTGGACACTAATCCTCCAAAATCCTGACTGGATTTGTTTACCGTAACGCAGGTAAAATGGAGTCATGGGCCGGGATCAGCTCCATGGCAATCCCTGCTGAAATATGGCATGCCTAAGAGGAGCTGCTCGTCGACACCACTGTCTGTGTGCAGAAAAACTGCAGCTTGAGGCCCCACTTTATCACTTTTTAACCTCTATCTCTCTCATGTGTCACACACCGCATGTTTGCCTTCCTTTGTGACAAGTATTTCTGTCATCAGAGGAGTGACCGTGCTGTGACTGGCTCATGTTCAGCTCTTTGTCACAGAGGGAGCGTCTCACTCCTCTAGACTCTGTCATACACCGCTGCTGTTCACCATCACGTGGTTGGGTAACAGATACAGACAGATGGTGCAAGAAAAAATACACACTGCAAACAGGAAGACGGCACTTTTTCATCTTTAAAGCTCATATGTACTGTGTCTTCCTAGGAGCTCCTGAGCTCCCTTGTCTGTCGGTTCCTCTGGATCGTTGGTGGCGACGACCTGCTGCTATGGACCCCCTCGCCCCCCACCCCTCCTGACTTCAACTGCTATAACTATTCATATCAGCCTTACATCTGTTATCATTATTATAAATATTAAAGTGAATCTTTGAGCTGCTCAACTTCAACCTCTATAATAATCATAATCAGTCCTCCCTGTTTCAACATATTTACAGTAGCTCATGTTAATATAAGACTGGTCAATCTAATATCATACTTAGCTGCTATAAATCTATCTTATTCATTGTTGTTGTCGCTCTGTTTGTCTCTATCCTTCTCCTTCTTCTTGCATCTCCCTCTATCCCACTTTGAAAGCCCAACACAGTTTCAGCAGATGGCTGTTCAACACGAGTCTGTCTTTGTTTAAGGTTTCTGCCTCCTAAAGGAAGTTTTTCCTTGCTACAGTAATTTTGCTTAATGTTGCTTAGTGCTTATGATGGATTAATGTTTGGTTTTTGTAGATAATATAACAAAGAGTAAGGTCTTTTACCTGCTCTTTTTGTAAAGTCTCTTGGGATAACATTCGTTTTGAATTGGCACTATACCGCACAAATAAAGCTTGATTGACTTATTGATTGAAAAAAGTTGAAGATGTAATTTTCATCGCTATGTGCTTCCAAACTTGGACAAAGAGATGTGTTGCAGTACAGGATGTGTGAGGGCGCCAACGTTGTCTCCTGCAAAAAGCATCTATATGCAGCTCATTTGCCAACTAAATTTACATGGTGATGTGCCGCCTGGATTCATTTAACGGACAATGTTTTTTCCAAACCAGAAAGTGGGTCACTCTTTTAAAGCACAAGTCACAGGGAGGTCAGGATTGACAGTTTGGGCACCAACAGGAGAAAACCCTGCTTCCTAAATGTTGCTAGTTTTAAGTAACTGAAACACTTGTTATTTCTTATTTACATATTTGGAGGTAAAAAGTTGGTCTGGAGTGCTTTAGGTGCTTGACGTGGTAAAGTTTTCAGCCTTGAACTACTGTTGTTGGTTCCTACATTTTGTCAACAAAAACACAAGTATAGAAACGCCTTATCGTTTAAGGTTAGGGGAAGATCACGTTAAAGATTAAACACTCAAAAGAACAATGTTAAATGCTTTCTATTCTATAGGGGTTTATTATAGGGAAACAAATACATTCAATAGTGAAGTGAGGTGTGCAGTTCCTCGTCTTGATTCAAAATGCATTTAATGCTTACCGCACTACACTTATGAATGGTTGCCCTTTAATTTACCAAAATGGATTTTTAGTGACTGCAATTCAGGTAAGGTTGGGAAACCAATCAACAGAAAGTTTTCATTTTGAATTACTCTTATTATTTTTTTTTATAATTCTCCTCAAAGACATGATTGGATAATTGGTCCAACAACCAATTTGAAGATGCCTGTCTTCAAAAGAAAAGAATAGTGATATATAGTGACATTTATAATTACTTTCTTACATAAGATATTCATTGCAGCCTTATGAATCCAACTTTTAGGCTTGGTATATAAGTGTGCAATAATATGGTCTATTTGATGCAGCAACAAAGCTGATGAAGGCACATGTCTAATCTTTGTTCTTTCGATCTACCTGTCTGTTGCACCTTCAGCTCTGTGCTACAATTTTCATTAAACATCCTCCACTGCCAGAGCCACAGGAGGATCATTGTAGTTTGTGTACAGTTTTATTGTCCACATCGCATTAGGATATTATATTGAAATAAACTGCTACAATATCTGCCAGCAGTTGCTCTGTAATCTGTTAACTGCTTTACAGAAGAGCAGCTCTCTGTTGAAGGTTTCATAAACACATCGGCTGACATGGTACAGGTGTGCAGGAAGCATGTCAGCCAATAAAGAAACCAGCAAAACAGTGAATTACAGCTCTGGTGTTTGCATTCAAAGTGTGTCAAAATCATACCAGCGATTAACACAGATTGCATGCTCTCTGCAAACACACCTGCGTTCTGCCAGACGTACTGTTTACATCTGCACTCTGCTACTTCAAATTAAGTGTTTACTCAAAGCGCGAGAAGAAACAGTTTGACAGTTAGCTTCAGCTGGCCTTCTGGGGAATAGGAGTGTGTTCAGAGCTGAAAGAGGATCTACTGGGAGGCAAAAAAAACACGCAGCACTCGAATGCAACCTTTTTCTTCCAACCCTTATGTGGAGATAAACCACACTGTGACAGAATGAGATCTTGGAGTTGAGAGACACTTGAGGGGCATTTGTACATTTTCTTCTTCTCTGTGATCTCAATTTTGCCTTAAAGCACTAACACAAAAAATGCTCTCTGGCTCCGATGTGTTTTGCTCTCTCAACAGTAGATCAGTGTATATACACTCACATCCTCTACTTCTAAAGTCCATTTAGTTATGTTATGCACCACATGTGTACACTGGATTATCCACAAAGTCTTAATTCTTCATTCTTCAAGATAGTATTGTATCCTGTCAAATATTATATGGGTCATTGGGTCGTATCCCTTTTAGCTTGTGAACATTTAAAGGAGTTGTTCCACATTTCGCGTAACTGGATAGGATTTCTATACTTTACTTTCTTTGTTGCAAAAAACAAACAAAATATAACTTCTTATTAAGACAGCTTTAAGGATACCAGTATTCTGATTTTTTTATTTGATGTGGTCAGGCCACACTTTGCACCCTTTATTGCACCACCTGTTTACCCTACAAACACAAAAAAGAACTACATTTTTTTTTATTTCTCAACAGGTGTCCTTTTAGATACATCAATAATTTTTTGTAACCCTTGATGAATGTATGTGTCATGATCGTAGACTTTAATCATTAGAAGTTCAATCAAAAAGAGGTTGTTTTTTTCTCACATACTTTCCTCTGAGGGATTTTCAAAGTCTGATACGTGAAGGAATCTGATGTTTTCTACCAAAAATAAATATAAATACGTAAGTCACCAGATAACACGATCACTGTTTAACAGTAGGATTTCTGCCTTTCTTAATAGTCTTGTTCTCCCTTACATTTCTATAAGGACCCGTTTTGGGGAACCACATTGGGAACCAATGAAGAAGCTAACCAGCTGTTCAATATTTAGAGTAAGCCCTGGTTTTTCGGTGGATACATTCTGTTTCAAATTAGTACCTGAATGGTCTGTTATACATTTCTACACTGAGCAACAACAGAATTATTATGTTTGGAATGACACGTTTTAAAAATAAAGACACTGAGTATCAATAAATATGTGACTCTTTTCACCTCTCCTCTAAAATCACTGATATAGGTTATATTATTAAAAAAAAAAACACTTTAACCAACCCTCTGTTGTGATGGTTGCCATGCCAGCGCTCAACAGAGCCACTGAGTGCTGGACTCAAGCCTAATAGTTCAAGTGAATAACAAACTGTGCATGGCAAATACGTTAAGAGGATATACATGGAAGGATCAATACAGCTAACCCTGGAGCTAAACAATGAAAACAACATCAGGGATCAATGGTTGCTCCGCCATTTTAAGAAGTCTAAAAAGAAAATTAAGAATTTGAAGCCAAAGAAAATGTACCAGGTAATAACTCCTGTCAAGATTTTTGTTTTTAATCTCAATTAGAAAGTCATTTTGAAAAACAGACACATTTTTTGGTCACTTTTACGTCAGCAATAGCTTTAGAAGAGTAGCCATCAGAAGTAGTCTTATAAACTTTATTTTAGAATTAAGTACACTTGAAAAATATTTTCTCAGAGTGTTATAATTCTGTACAGTGCAGTGGCACTCAGTCCAACAATCCAAACATCTGATAATTCAAAGTAAAAGGTTTCCAAATTGTCCAAACTACTGTAGCTCTTAAGGAGCTTTGCCTTCAGTCACAAGTTTGTCAACATATTAAAGCTGTAAGAGCTGATAATGGAGACTGTGGAGGGACTTGCATGACGGTCATCCTCTCAGGAATAATTTGTGTAAGTATTGTGAAAGTGTGCACAACCCTGAATGGTTTTATGTTTTCTCTACGATTCAGCAGATGATTGAAGAGATCCCTTGCCCCATATGAGGTTAATAAACTTTTTATTATCCCCGTCAGAGCCACCGGGAACAATTGAGTATTGTTATAATACTAAAGTGATGATAGTGGAGATAATTACCAGGGAAAGAGATGATCTAGAGCCACAATTAAAGCTCAAACAGGGTGGTCCAGGGGTTACTGGATTTAATTCACAATAAGTGTTTACACAAGTTTCAGACTTGAGTCAAGAACAACTTCATCATCACCCAAACGACTTGTGCAAGGAATTCTCAAACACATCCCTCACAAAAATAACTGTACTAACCCTAACCTGTCCAAAGTGTTCAAGGAAACAAGGATACTTTTGCAGGAAGTGTTGATTAAATGTTCAAAGACTTTGATGAAATCAATTAGTTGTTATTGCACGAACATGGGCATGCAATCAAGCAGCCTAAATCAATTAAAGCAAAGGGCAAAAGATCAATGAAGCTGCCATTAAAACTTGAGAACATGTCATTAGGTGTCTGTACTAAAAGCTTGACATTAAGATGACATTCAGAGATTTCAAAACATACTTACATTTAAACGAGACCCTCAGTGAGCTGGTATTTTCAGTCAAGTATAATCAGACGTCTGACTGCCGAACACTTAGGTTGACATGAAATTAATACATTTCCCTTTGGAGTTTCTGGGGAAAATGTTCCGGGGGTACGTCATGCCCACTGGAACAAGTCTGCTCATGTGAAAATGCTGTTTTCTTTCTTATGGGTAAGAAAATAACCTCATGTATTCCTTCCCCAGCGGAGGTGATTTTCTACTTAAAGAACGCAGATGGGTAATAGATTTTTTTGGTGACGTTCCTCCTGCCAGAATAAATTGCGAGGATGGGTGCAAATCCTTTTGAGCTGCTGAGATCAGCCCCAAATTGGCCGCCTCTTTTTCCTCACAATGCATGATGGGAAGGCAGAATGATAGAAGTGAACATCAAAGATTAAATGGATGTACAGCCCCAGTTAGGAGGTTTCACTGACTCCAGGCAATTTCCCGTTTCTGCTAGTGTGCTCCAAATGTCACATCCAACTTCAGCATTAAGCTTTAGATGTACATTAGGGTTAGAATAAAGGACTGACGTAGTTCATTATTCGGATTGAATTCCAAGCTCAGAATGTGATCTTTAAAGGAATTCTCTTAAAAACCTGTACAGTACAAGATCCCTAAAAAGAAAAGACATCTGACTTTGCCATATGGGGTCGCAAAAATTGACTCAAGGTAGAGATTCTCGTAGTTGCTTTAAACACTCAAATTCATTTTAAAAACAACATCAGGTAAAGATTCAGTTTCCCTTGATCAACTCAAAAAGTCCATGTGGGTCTTCCCAGGAACTAAACACAAATCTAACATCACTGTAAACGATTTGAACACTTCTTTGATTACTGTCAGTTAACTGAATGAATAGTTCATAATGTGGTCTGTGATTACATTCTGACTGGATTATTTCCATAGAATGACAACACTGAGGTGAACATTCTCGCCTCACTATCTATCAGCTAATCAGCACTAGTGCACCCTTCCCCCTTCTTGCGCCTGAGTACGCTGCGAGCCAGAGCGACTTTGAAGACAAGTGAGGTTGGTTTATTCAATTATTGTGTCCTGATGATAAAATGGGAGCAACATAATGGCTTGATTAATTTCCTTATCACGGTTAGCACAAAGAGTAATTACAACCAAATCCACGGCTTGGTGAACCACACATCAATCAAATTAAAGCAGTCTCCACTCGGCAGCAATCACTTCCAGAACAGAACAAATGAGTCGATTGGCTCAGACCTCCGCCTCAGGCCAGGGAAGTGTTTACTTAGGAGCTGTAACTTCAAGTAAAGGTTACTCAGGGTGATTAGAAAGCTTCGAACATGTCAGAAATCTTAATAGAAACTGTGTACGCACAATTGTACTGCCAGTGTTAGCGAGGCTGTGCAGAAACTCGGTGACTTTTTTAGCCTGAAGCCGTCATTAAAGCTCATGACAATCTTGTAGTCTTGCTGTTTCAAACCAGCAGGAAAATGTAGTAACCGCGATCAAATGTCAACACATAATAATGCATGAGAAACTCCACGACCTGCAATCACACCCATTACACATCTTTAAAATGCTAATTTTCTGTGAGCAACTTTTATTTGAAACTAAATTAACAATTTAGTTACATGACTGTCCATCTGAATAATTGGCTGTTATAATAAGTCAAGTGGCCTTACTTCTTCATTGTGAATGCAAGGCAGAATAAGCGGACACAAAGTGAAGCTCCCATGATGACATACCCTGACATCACTGCTTATTGTGTCAATGGCTGGGCCTAGAGATTTTGACTTATTGAATTTACAGATGTAACGAGGCTAGAGTATGTTCAAAATCTCAAATGACAAATCTCATAATGGTCATGGAAGTCAATGGAATAACTATCAAATAATGTTCTTAATGTTTTCCAGAGTCCTCAAACATACATTTTGCAACTTCATGGGAAAAAATCCATCTGGTGGACAATTAAAAGCGTTTTAACTTTCCCCCAATCCTTGCAATGACAGTGCTACCTCACTGCCAGTTCATTTTTTAAATAGAAAGCCTGGTGAAAAATATTATTTCGATGGATCCACAATTTCAGTAAGAAAAAATTAGGCTAACAAACACAATTTGACTAACCCTAACCCTGCATTGGATAAAAAGTGAATGTAAAACTTAAATATCGGAGCAGCAGTCAAATCCAACCGCTCTATTCCCAATGCAGGCCTCGAGCTTGAGTACTGAATTCCGAACATCCCATTAAAATATATATTAACAATCTAGATGTTTCTCTCCAGAGTTACGCAAATGAGACATTTAACATCAACTTGAGGATGAACCTTTTTGGAAAATAAATATACTTTTTTTTTACGGTATAAAATCATAGCTTAAAGGTTTCATTTGACTCAGGTAAACCTGCTGGATTCAGATGGCAGCTCTTTCTATTTGCAGACTCTCTGTAGAGCTTAAATCAAATCATAAGAGCTGTTAGTGCTGCGGTTCATTACAGGAGCCACTACAGGCTGAGAGGAGAGGAAATCTTGTAGGAGGGAATATCACAATTTGAATAACATCTTCATACTAGAAGCTGCTGCTGCCGTGGGTATAGAAAATGTCTCATAGGAGGGTGAGATGTCAAAGTCATGCACAGTCACATGCATTTGTCAGTACTTTCTGCATGCTATAGTAAGGGGCAGCATCACTTCCCTGGGGATTTCGCAGTAAAACCAAAGTCTCTACCAAAAAAAAAAATGGCACCATTCCCTATAGCTGCTACTTTACATGTTATTCTTGTTACAAGCTTCTGTTTGACCAAGTTTATTCGAGTGAAGAACACGGAGCCAAAGCCGACGGAATGATCAGCAGCAAGTCAACACAATAGCAAAGAAAGGAGATTTCTACATTGGCATATAGACAGCACACCCAGGAGACAGCAACACGCAACACAAAGCTCGTCTGAGTCTTGATTAGTCTGGAACTTCATAATAGTTACACTGTGGTGCTGCCATCATCATCATCATCATCATCATCATCATCATCACGCAGCTATCATCATCATCATCATAGTAAAGCCCTTTGTGGTCAAAATCGACCACTCCATTAAGATGAAGCCTTTAGAAGAAAAATAACAGTAGTGTCACATGGTCCTCTTAGCCCAGACTGTTAACATCTAAACTGGTAGTGTTTCTCCTCTTTCACGCATCATAAACTTTATATGTGCATCAATTACTTGCTTCCAAATCGAGTTAGAAGTGATTAGAGGGTTCTTTGTGCGAAGGCGGAAAGAGGGAAGCGGGCATAGTTGGGTTTAATTAGCTGCTTGTGAGGCACACTTCCTCACTGCACTTCTTCCTGTGTGAAGGAGATTACTGAAGAGCCTTCTGCAGATGCTAATGTATGTGAAGTGCAGCGAGCAATAATCATTGCACACCCTGAGGTTAATTAGCACAACTATAGCACCATACATGAAGAACGGGCCAGGTGGAAGCTGCTAAGGAAAAAGCCTATAAGTGATTGGCACAAGTTTCTACAGGGTTTGTCCGAAGGAGAAGACAACGACTGGAGCCTTTCAAAAAAAGTTGGAAAAGGGAAATGGGCCTGCAAGTGTAAGCTTTGAAGGAGGTCTTATTGTTCCCAATGCGGTCTAATTTGCTCTCCCAAACAGCAACTGACAGGTGGATTCAAGGAATTCGCATTTGTTATATTTCCAGATATTTTGTGACAGGCTAAACAAACACTTTTTGCACCACACCTCTTCCAATTAATTGAGAAAACAGACAGAAAATAAAACTGCCACCTGCTTGAAATGTATTCAGCCAATTAAACAAGTGACATTTACCAGCATCTGCAAAGAAAACTGTAAATAACTTTCATCATGACTCTGAAGCTAATTTGGAATCGGCTTTGACAGACCAGCAGCCACAGATCTGTGCGTCAAGGACCTTTTGGGATGCTTTCTCCCACTTCTACCTCCAATTATCAACCATCATACTTCCTTGTAATTGCTCTATGGGAATCGTTTCTAGCATTACAGGTTCCTCCTCACACCTGTCTGCATGCACAGACCGCGACAGGCAAACAGATTGGGACCTTACAACTGCTATTTCAATCTCCCCTTATGCCTTAATGAGCTGCAAGAGTCCCATACTAATTTGTGTCAGTAAACATATCAGGTCTGCAGGCGGCCATGACAGACAGAATGGAGCTCAATGGGCCAATCGACACCACTGTTGCAGGACGGAGAGTGAGAGAACTCCTGACAAGATCTTGATCTATGCAGGTAATAAAAGAGTGTTCAGAATAAACCAGCATGTTATTTCTTTTTCTTCAACCTCATCCTCAGCAGAGCCGCCCTTTCCCATGCAAAATAGCCATGTGAATTATTCACGAAGGCTCACTTGTGACCGTGTTTAACAGTATCTGTTCCCTCATTAGATAATCAATGTCAGCGGAATGGAAAGTGGAACAGGATTTAGAATAAAGAGGATTTTTTCCCCTGCCCTTTCTATTGAATTACCCTCATAGGAGCAGTGTGCAATCTGGCAGGGAGGGTTGAGGCTGAAAATGTTACATCTGAATCCCGAATAATGAAGGGTTTTCACATGTCAGTCTACACTATTAATAACATATCTATAATAAATCACATGCAGCCACAAAAGGCTTTCAGAGAGGTTGATGATTGGATTCATTCATCAAATTATAGATTATAATTAAAAGAGCTGTTCTAATACAGACACCAGTAACAGCCTCAAACACTGCCTTAGATGCTGCAGCATGAAGTATTTGCAAGTAAGGCAGTCATTGCAATGATCCGACATAATAACCACTTCCCCTTAAAAAAAAAAAAATCTACTGATTTTAGCTTAATTATAGTGTGATCATAACAAACAACAATAGTTTGGTGCTAGCAGAGTGTAAACCGTAAGTCAAAGATAGAAAAAAGTATAAAAAATGATGCAGTATTTTTGTATTTTTATTGCACTGGTGACAGAAACGTACTTGGTATTGGCCAAAAGTTAAGTCAAGGTGTCTTAATTGGTGTCAGAAGCGAAGAAAAATGGTATCAAAACACCGCCAATTAGAATTCAGCAGCCTTCCTAGAGTAAAATAAATGCAATGACAACTATTTTAATCCAGAAACTTGTTTAGGAAACTTTACTTCAGGGAAGAAAAGCCCCATGATTTCACGTTGTCCAACATAAAAACCATCATTAACTCTATTTCACTCAGTCCAAAATAAACTTGAATTACCCGACACCTGTCCCTGTCCTCCTCGAGGAGCTCATTTCAGTTTTCACACTATGCAATGTGTCCTATCCTGCTGGTTTTGGAGCGCAGACAGGAGCAGGTAAACTCTGCCCGGGTTTCTTCCTCACGTTCTGCATCTTTGTCACCTATCAGGTGTGGAGCAGGAGCAGATGGAGGCGCAGCTTCCAACTATTCTAAGCACACCCACCACCATTTTTGCTGCTATAAATGTACCACGATAGATGCCGTCATTTGCAATCTGAAGCCAACTGCCTCCTGCTCGTCTCATATGCTTGTTCCACAGACCTCAGGGCTTGTTTCGTGTTCGCCTCTGCTTTAACCTTCTGTCTCAGTTTATTTGAGTCTCGTCCAAGAAGCTGAGTCTTGGTTTGAGTTGAGCTCGGTAGTCCTGCACCACCTGCTGTCTGTGTGTATCAAAGTCAGAACCTCCTCCCACGTCTGCTGCTACACCCTGTGGGTTGTTATATGGGTCACGGGTGTCACATCCTCAGTGTAATCTCTTTTTCTTCATCCTTTTGCTTTTGTCCCTCTTATTTTTCTTCTGTCCTCAAGTGGATTGTCGGATATCTCTGCTTATATCCTACTCCAGTGTCCTGATATTCCCTTAAAAGCTGTCTCTTTCCATCATCTTTATCCTTGCGAAAGTTCCATTATGTCTACTACTCAAACACACCATCGGATTTGTTGTAAACACATCACCATTTTGTCCCCTCCTCATGATGTGCATGTTTGTATAGGTATACAGTAGTTAAGTACAAGCATGACTCCTTTCAAAAGATTTACATTAGTTATGCAACCTGGCTATCTCATCTAAAATAATCATCTTAAATTTGGAGCAGGGCCGTGCAGAATGCGACGACTGCAGAGAGCAATCAAGACACCCGCTGACTCCCCATTCCTCCACCCACCTCTCCCATTCGATGCTAATCAGTGTGGGTGCTGCTGGCTGTCTGAGAGACATGATCTGATTTTGAGAGAGAAGCGACATTAGCCTGTGAAAGATAAGCAGAGCAGCCTTCACAATGAACTATAATCAGAGTTAGCATGGTGGTCCAGTGATTTGGGGATCTTAAGATTCTATGAGCAAGAAATAAAAAAACCTTCTGAGCATGAGCCTCTTTCTATTTTAAGCACTCTCTGCGGGGTAAACGGTTTCATTTGACCTACTGTGGTTTTTAAAAGTCTACTTTCGATCATTACAGTAACTACTTGCCTACAGGTAACGATAATGTTAGGCTTAACCTTGACTATGGCTGGAGATCACACAGAATATTCTATAATATTTAGTTATCCCTCTATGCCTTGACAATTAAAATATAGTGAAAGACAAAACCTTTTTGTATTGTCATGGAGATATGACGCAACATAAAAAATTCAGTTACGGTGGTTAAATTGGAGCTGAAATAGTTTGTCAATGAAATACATTTTTAATTAATTGATGAATCACTCAAAGGTATTGTTTCAGGGTAAACTGAAAAGTAGCTTTGTAGCTTTTTTCTTGTAAATATATGCTGTTTTCTTCAATCAATGTAACAGTGGGCTGAATATGTTTTGGTTTGGACTGTTGGCTGGACAAATCCCACAATTGTTGACATCAGCTCCAAAACTTTGTGCTTTCCACTTTTAGCTTTTTAGTTTTTTCATACATATATGGACCCAAACAATGCTGTGACAACTGTTTTTAAGCATTTACCATTACGTTGCATTTTAAACCCCCTTTTTAGAGTATCTGTTTCCCTACTTAAATCAATACTAGCAGCTTTAAGCAACTAGTTCTATACAAAACCAATACAGTTCAGTGTTTTAAGCACCCAGGGGACTAAGCACTAACATCACTATCATCTGAAATGAGTCTTTACCATTTCAGTCTGTTAGGCGTTTTTCTCAAAACTGACATTTAAAGTCAGTCCTTTTTTTTTTTAAACAATGTTTCTCTTTGAACTGAATATTTTGGCACTGGCGCAGCCCATGCATCACATCATTATTCTTACATCAATACTCAGTCTTTTCATTAATCAACAGATGTACATGATCAGTTGCAACATGTTTTCTCAGACTTTCACATCACCTTAAAATCAAAGAAGTTCTGTGATGCACAGCAGTTTTAATCTATGCTGAAACAACAATGTTCCACAACACATCTCTACTTCCTCCATGGAGGATTGCTAACCCTTCCTGGCGATTGCTGGAGGTGACCCCATTGCATGTTGGTACACATAATTACCATTTCCCTACGGAGGAATGGGTGATCAATGAGAGAATGACCTTCCCCTCTGTATGCACTTTCCTAAAAGTCAAATAATAAATTGGCTCATCTCACCTCCCCTACCATATGTGTTATTTAGTGGGCTATCTGAGGGAGTCCATTACCTTTTTATGGAAAGGAGGTTCATTCAATTTGCTGCTGACCCAATGAGAAGTATGGATGCATTGCTAGGGGGCTCAAGGGCAAGTGAATTATTCCATTATCTTTAATGTGTGGGAGGTCTGAGGCCGTCAAGGTCCTAAGGGGATTTATTTAGCTGTGTAACCTCTGTGCCTCCAGGGAGAACAATGACAGTGGAAATACAAATGGACAAAATAGACTGCCTCATGTTTATTAAGATGTTTTAATTGATTTCTACGGTATATTTCTATTTT
This sequence comes from Tautogolabrus adspersus, assembly GCA_020745685.1. NCBI lineage: Eukaryota > Metazoa > Chordata > Actinopteri > Labriformes > Labridae > Tautogolabrus > Tautogolabrus adspersus. Next base: position 22,753,464 of record CM036534.1, read on the forward strand.
TTTTAAAAGTAAATCCTGAACAAATCTTTCTGTGGATTGTACCTCATTGAATGATCTTGGACATTATTCAGAGTAGATTTAGAAGCATTATTTCTATCAATGTTATGTTTGTTTCAAATGAAGCCTTCCCAACTTTAAAGCTTAAAAGCCTTTTCTAAGCTTTCATTGATACGCTGATTATTGATACACTGGTGTTAAAATACCATATTTTTTAAAACTGAATTTATAACAATTAAATAAGTCTACTGTCCTGTTCCCAGGTGTTAAACTATAGCTTTGATAGACAAAAATGCAAAAAAGCTGATCACATATTTTGTTGTTTGATCTAAAGACATAACCAGACTGTCACATACCAGTTTGCCCTTGCTAGTTTAGTGTCATGTCGCTCTTTTTTTTAGGTTTTTAAAGGTCATTCTTGGGACTATACAGACACACAATGATGTTTTAGTGCAAAAATATAACCATAGATTTAATTGTTTGTCCCCATTCTTGCAAATTGGTACCATCTTACAATACTTCATTAACTCTCTAGCTGGAAACATATCCCATAAATGCAAGGTAATGTATGGGAATGCTGAGTATATTGAAAGTAGATCTAATTGTGGGGCTCTATGAAAAGCATCACTGCTTTATTACACAGGTAAACAGGCGTAATATTTAAAATTGCATATTTCATATCCTTCTCCACCGTGCAGGCCGTATTGGGAAATAAGATATGTTCAGGAATAATCCCTCAAGGCGTATATGAGGCATCTGGCTGAAAGCCTGTCAGCTGCTTTAGACACCGTCAGTGTGTTGACAAGTTTTTTGTCATTTTTCTGGCAACAACAGCCGTTCTCTGAGCGAACAGGAAAGCAGCGGCACCTTGGAAGTGTTTATACTTAATGTAAACTAGAGTCTCTCCCTTTTGTTACTGAAATCCTACAAGCCCATTTCTCACAGAGGAAATAACAGCGAGGAGTGGGGAACATAAAAGTGACACAGGAGTGTGGAGTCCACTCTCAGTTCTCAAGGGAACTGGAGGAGTTTTAAGGTGAGTCAGATTCTGCATTGTTTGGAGTAGAAGCAGATTACAAAAAACAGAGGAGGCAAAATAAAAGTGGCTTAAACCGTATTCTTACGGGGCTGCATAAATTCAGTATGTTGGGAACTCTGTGCAATTAAATAATAATCCTAAAAACCTCAATCTTTATTTAAAAAATATATACAGTTGCTTAGTGATCTGTACAAATGCTTAAAAAAGCTGTTTTTTTAACTAACTTTCATCATGTCTATGGATCATAACATCCATAGCTGGTTGTTTTCAAGAATAAGTATAATGAATCTCATTATGTTTATGTTAACATCTGACTGTCAACAAATATTGGCCGATGCAATCGATTGAATAGACATGTAATCCCACATCGACAGTGTTATAACAAAGCAATTGTATGGATATAAAATGGGAACGTTTGCAAAAATTGAATTTGCAATAGATGATAATTATCATTGTACTTCTATCTTTCTTCTCAACAGTCGGACATTTTTCAGAAATCTTTAAAGCTATTGAAAAATCATCTCACGTCCTCGAGTAATATTGCTCCTGTGGTAATGTGGAATGGAGCTTTAGGCCAGGATTAGAGCTGATAGCACTGGCGCTCATCCACAATGATGACCTGAAGCCTAAGACGGTTATTTGCTAACTGGGTTTTTAAACTTGACTCCTCCAATCTGACGTAGCCTAACCTTGGCGGCTGTCAGTCAGGCTGGAGGACCGTCCTCTCGACTCTGAGTTTATGAGGACAGATAGGATGTCTGTGAGATTATGCCTCCTTTCCAATACCATATTAGCCCTTAATCTCCTGCCTCTCTCAACACCGACTGGATGAGGGGCTGTAAGGGTCGGGCGACAGATGAAGAGAGGGATGGTGGAGGACTTTGTTGGAGAAGGAGTAAATATGTCAATCACTCGAAATGCTGAGAGGTTTTTCAGGAAGAGGACGAGAGGAGAAGCCAACAAGCTAACTTAACATCGTCAAGAACATCTCTTCGTCCAAAGTATTCAGATGTATTATGGCAGGATACATTTCTGACAAAAAGTTATTATGCAGAATGAGATGATATACATGTTTTCTTATCAACGCACACACAGACACAAATAGAGGTTTTGATTCATTTGCAACACCTGTAATTCAAAAGCACTGCATTTCAAAAGCATTTTTCATCAGGTTGAATAACGAGGGTAATGTGCAGAAAATCAAGGACTCAGATAAGTGGATTAAAAATAGACTCCATTCTGCTCTTTGACTTTGACGTTGATATCTCAGTGCATTAAGTTTTTCCCTTCGGCCATCATGGGAAGGATTATGCCACCAGTCAAGATCTGTTTGTTTACGCAAATCATTGCTTGATAGGCCAACTTTTCCCCTCCCAACTCAGCTGAATACATCAAACAGGATGAGGGCGTCCTGCAGTCAAACTAAAGCCTGCGGCTCAATGTCCAATATATGATACAGTGTGTTTTGCTTTATTTTGCTGCAGTGAGCTGTGAATCAATACACAAATATGAGACAATGTGGGTTAATTTGAAAGTTGATGAGATTAGGCAGATGTTCTGCAACTTTTGTTCAATGAGGCATCATACATTTGCAAACAAGGCTCACATTCTTTCTATTTTAGACTTTTTGATTCCTTGCCAAAAGGTTCCCTTGGTATATTAGAGGAGAAATGCCAAAAAAAACTCCAACTTCCAGAACAGCCTTAATAATTTAGCAGTCTTCTACAGATCGAGGGACCAATTTAGATGAGGACAAAAGGCACTTGTGCTTCGCCCTGGACGGATCAAAGGCAAATCGTTAATTTTGTGCCTCCTGTTGTAGTCAGATCTGGTGTTTTATTGTGACAAGATTCCCTTAAAATGGCTTCAGAGTCAAAGAGAGTGCTGAGACAAAGCAATTCTCTTCCTCCTGCAAGGGCACTGCTGAGCCCAAGTTTAATGGAATGCCCCAAAATAACTGTTTAATTATGTGGCTATCAGAGAGGCTTTCATGTTTTCCAAATGAATCAGACCCAGCGCGATAACTGATGCTTTCATCGATGCAAAAGTGGAATTGAAAAGAAAAGTTCTTCTCGCTGGTATCACGAGTGAAAGACATTGGATTGAGCAGAGACACTGATTATTTCTTTATAATTAGGCCGAATATCCCCAGATCACCCTGATCACTGCCAGATAAATTTAATTAGTGCCCATATCCGATGGCCAATGCAGTGGCCATTTCTTTATAAAGCTATCCTTCTGAGGCTGCCAGACACCCTAGTTTGTAATGTTTTACAGTTATGGTAAAATCAACGACAAAGTTCAACAATAGCAGGAAATAAAGCTGCTTTTTAAATGTATTTTTAATCACCAGTGTTTTTGAAGGCTCCTTTTGTAAGTTTAGGCTTTGTAATCTGAATCAGAATATGGTTCAACAACAGCATTTTGAATATACATGACACCGTATGATCATCACTCACTGACACATCCTCAAAACATTTCTAAATATTCACAGCACTCCAGTACAGCCAGTGACTTGTACTTGAACTGTGCTTGTCAGACCAAATCTGTCATCGACTGAATGAGCTTGTAATTCTTTTTAATGAAGGCTGCCTATAGCCTGTAATGAAATACTGACACTATGTTTATAACAGATCACCTCTCCATGATGAGGAATAAGGCTGACTTTGAAGGCCTACACTCTTAATTCAACTTGTTGTGCACTACTTGCCTTGTTGACAAAACAGAATGGAGTAATTGATTATTTATGGATTTACAAGACAAGCAAGACATCATGTTACAGTTAGTTGAGGACATTTCGATTTCCAAAGTGGTCTCAAGATTTTTAAATACAAGACCAGCGTCTTGCAGAATACAGAATTACTGAATGGCTAATGCTAGCATGGCAACATGTGGAAATGCTAGTGCTAACATGCTTATGTTTAATAGTTGTAATGCTTGTGGTCTCCTTGATCATTTTAGTCAACACTGAGATCAGGATAATTGAACACAATGACTCTGTCATCTATGATTTTGATTCACTAAACAGGCAAAAATCTGCCTGAGAGTGACGCTGCAATGACCTCAGACACATGGTAGACACAAAAAAGGTTAAGCCAACGTTCACTATCTATTTTTTCCCTCCTCTACACGGTTTACGGTCAGATGTCACGTAGGTCACTTGTACAAGGGGAGAACCTGAATGATAAGGGCAAGAGACTTCTTATTTTACCATGCTGTAAGATTGTTTTTCCTCATTATGAAATGGTTATCTTGATTTTCTCATTTCTTAAGTATTGGAAGGAAAGCGAAGTTATGAGATAGAGTTGTATTCCTCTTTTTCATGTTGAAACAAAGAGGTGGTCCAACTTATCCTTGCGACCATGCCACTTGTATGTCGTTATTCTCTTGAATATAAGTCATCAAAGGACAAACTATTCTTCACATTATAATATGATCTTTAGATACAACAACATAATTAATACAACCCGTTTTCACTAATTCATATAGCTAGTTCCTGGTCAAATCAAATACCCCAACATCACAGTACAGCACACTTTCCAACCAACTCTGGCAAACAAACTGGTCACTGAAGCAATGACTCATCAAAGCTGTTTGCTAAACTGCATCCGCAAAGTTATTTCTTCCGACATAGCTACTGAATAGCCATCTACTATATTTAACACACTAATGACTGAGCAGTTCACAAAGCTGTCACTGAACTTCATTAAGGAAAGAAATGAGCCATTTCCTGAAACCAAGGCAACAGTAAACATCAATCTAATAGAGTTTGGGCAGTGTGCTGATGTTGTGTAAAATTGATTACTTTCTTTAATGATTCTCTGGAGTTTGCAAGCATCAAATGTCACTGAGGATCTATACTTTTCTAAAGTCAATGTCATTTGAGAAAACATCCACTTACTGGTGACTATGGGAAACAAATATGTTGTTTCGTTTTCAAAATATAACAACCCCATTTAATATAGATTTATTTCCTGACAATTCATAAACAAGTTGTTCTATAAGAGTCCAAAAGAGGATAATATCTTCCATCTCTTGTCTGAGTGATCTGCCCCGAGTGAACAAGAGATTTCTACTTTACTTCCTAACATGTCTCGTCTCACTAGGGTACAGGGACAAACCTGTCAGCTCCATTTGTCCTAATCAGTTCTCGATGGGATGTGCCGGCGACTGGAATGTCATCAGGAATAACAGTCACACTTGGAAGCAGCACACTTGGAAGATAAGCGTTTGAACAACAGTCTGCACCCTCTGCACAGCCCTGTACCTGCTGCACTGACACTCTTTGACCTTGATGCTGACCTTGACAAGCTAGCACTCTAGACTGCTCAGTGTCAGCTTTTTGCTTGAAAAACCACATCTATTACCATCTGATGTGGCATTAACAAGCTTGTGCCTCTGTAGTTCGACTGGAAGCTCTGAAAGGGAGCTGAACATTTTGGTGAAAAATGGCAATGAGAGCTTAGAGGTCACATTTCAACTTAAAAATCCTGTTGTGTGACTAAAACAAAATGACACTCTTTCTTTGAACTTTGCTGATGAATTCAGTGAGAGAAGGTTTTTCTTCACTTATTGGTGATTAGATGTTTCAGCGTTAATCTGCAACTTCAATTAATTCCCCGATATGAATGGAAACGTTTCTTTATGCAACACCGAAATTAATTCTAGATTGCTTTGAAAATTTTAGCTAATGACCCTCTGTGTTGGAGCTAGGGTTGCAAAATTCCAGGAATTTTCAAAGTTGGAAACTTTCCATGGGAATTAACGGGAATTAACGGGAATTTATGGGAATAAACCGGGAATTTACAAAATTGAATGTTGGCCCTTAACAGGGAACTTAAATATAGTTGGGAAAAATGTATTTTAGCATAATCTTGACTAAAACAACCAGATTGCATGAAAGTACACTTGAATATCTCTGCTATTCCTCAATCACATGCACAGAGCACACTGCTTACTTCAGGGCTATTGAAGCCACGCCCCCTACATGCACTGTGCATTCCTCCATCACATGCACTGATGATTTCTAGAACCCTGGACCACACTTTTGAGCACAGAGCACAAGACTATTGAAGCCACACATTTTAGTCCGTGGACTACACAAAGTGAAGTAAGTCTTGATGATATTATGGGGTAATATATTTTAAACATTTGATGTAAATCTGTGGAAATGTCATGTTTTTTAAATTGTATTATTTTGCATGGATGTCTGCTTAGCACAAAACAAAATGTTTATATTTATGCTTGGATATGATACAGTTCAATTAAATTACCCTCAATGTCCAGTTAATTCCAATAAATTCCCATAATTCCCATGGAAAGTTTCCGATTTGGAATATTTCCATAATTCCCAAGCTTAACTTTCCACCCCTTTGCAACCCTAGTTGGAGCCCATCTTTATTATATTTACAGACAGTAATCAAGGTGTATTGAAATAAGGACTACTCACAGGGTGAGTTGTAGAAGGGTTGTAGCTGTTTAAAATGTTGGCAAGCTGGGAAAATGCCAGCAATAGTAGTTTCCAACAGCTGTCAGCAGCTCTCCGAGCTTTCTAGCTTGCTAGCCTGTCAGCTTGTTGTCAGTGAGCAAGTGCATAAACTTAACATTTGTCTCGTAATTTTCTTGGAACCATTCGTCCTTAAATAAGCCTGTACCTACATTCAATACGAGTGGACAGTGCAACATGGCAAAGAAGCTGCGGATTCTTTCTCCCAAACACATCAATTAAGCACAGCAAAGTCCTTAAGGTCTTTATAGATTTACTTGAAGTTCATTGCCTCATGAATAAATCTTCTGATCATGGCTGAAGCTGCAAATTGAAAGAAACATATTATAATGCAATTGCAATATGGTAAAACGCAAAAAGAAACAATCATGCAAAAGGTTTTATTCCCAATAATGTGAAACACATTTCAATTGTTACGGTCAAAATAATTGAAACATTTCCTTTTATCCAAAGTATACAGCCCTTATCATTGCCAATTCAAATGATTGGTTGTGCTTCAACGTTTTTAAAAGTCTGACTGAACCTAAGGATTCACAAGCTGCCACCATGAGTAGTTTAAAGAAACAAACTCCAATATTCATTTAATTTATCAAATCTCACACTCTCTTACTCTTACATTATTGAGACAATCTGAGGGTGAACTAGGAGTGAAATTATCTTTCTATTACGTTTGGTCATGATTGATTTTTTCATTTCTCATCACAGCTCAGTTATTTTCCCTCTTTGATAACAGTGTCTTAACCCTGACAATATTTTAATTTTAATGCTTGTCATAACCAAGTAGTTATTTTTCATGTTAAACAATACAGCTTCCAGCAACATTCAAATTGTTAAGATAAAAATGCTAAGTAAGAACTTCAACGCTCCTCCAATTTAAGCTCCAATTTGTAAACACAAGTCATTGCATAACTGATTTTCTGAAATGACAAACAGCAGACTGAATCCGGATCATCAACATACCTCATCACTGTGATAAAGTTAAACTGTGACGCTTGCTTTACTGTCTCGGACACTGTGTGTCCTTGTAGCATTAAAACCTACCCCAGAGCGGCTATAACTGCACTAATGACTACTTGTTATGTGCTGGGAGTGTTTTAAAATGTGACAATTCTGGTATTGATTAGCAGCCCTTTCAACCCCTTAGATATAATAAAGTCATTTTACTGCTAAAAGGGAGTGTAAAAAAAGCTTGCAGCAAAACTGAATCCTGGCTGCTGGTCACATTAATGCTCGTATAAGAAAGGTAAAGTACAAGGCAAAATGGCTTCATTATTTATGGCTTAATATTGAATCAGGAATAAAAACAAAATGAAGCTAAAGTGTTGAGGCTACTTAACTGGAATGATAAGATGTTTACTGTCATAAATTATTAAGGCAGAAATGTTGTGCCTTTCCTAAAATGTTCCCTGAGATTGATTGCAAAGGGCAAAGAAGCTAAAAACAAACATTTCAGTTCTCTGAAATGTTCTCTGATGCAACTCCACCACAAAGTTTCAACAGAAAATAAAAAAACACACAAAATAAATCTTTCCTTCACATTAAAGGTGTCATAGTTTTGCCCTCACATGTCATCGTGTGACATTTCATGCCAAGCAGTGTGACAGAGGTGAGAGCGAGGTGGGAGGGAAGGAGGTAATGCAGTAAGCCAATTAATTCCTCCAATCCCATCTCTGATTGCATTTGCGGCATCAACACTGCCGCATTTTGCACCTTCTCCCATGCACCATGCAAATGGTGGCAATTCCGCGTGAATGGCAGCCCGTCTTCCTAAAATGAGGATGGGCAAGAAGCGAAAATGAAAAATGAAGAAGGAAGCAGAGACATGAAAGCCACTCAGCCTTGAAATGATTTAATTTAAGTGATGAGGAGTTGACTTTGATAAGTTTGCATTTTAATAATGAATACTGTGACCGCTTCAGGGGTCCAGTTACAAAAGCAGGAGCATGCAAAGAAAAAAAGATTCAGGCCAACGATTCTGAGAGTCACTGTAAGACAAAACTCAGGGTGAAACTCATCGTCTAATGTCCTCTGTGTGTGTGTGTGTGTGTGTGTGTGTGTGTGTGTGTGTGTGGGGGGGGGGGGCTGCTGGTGGTGGTGGTGTGTGAATCTACAGTAAATTAGACGCTCCTGGGAGTTTTTTTTACTCTGGAGTTAAATTTGCAGCCAGGGGGAGAAGTCTTCAGCCTATTATGAAGGATTTTTCTTTATTTCTTTTTTTTTTTTTTTTAGATTTTCCAATATGTCATCTCTGGGGTGTGTATGCATATTTAATGAGGCCTCTGCCTCAGTGCGTTTTGAGATGGAAAAGGATTTCAGCATGCTGTCATTATGAGTGATTGTGCTTCCTCATGGCACAATCCTGTTGGATGTGGCAATAATATCTGTCTTTCCCCCCCAAAGCATCACTGATCTAATTATGATTATGACTTTTCAGCAGATGTATATTCATAACCTGTCGCATATCATTTATGATGGGACAGGAATGTACGTTCCACGGTGTAAAAATACGCTGGATGTTTTGAATAACAGTTCAAACTGTGAGTTAAAGGCACAGGCATAATCGATAAGGACAAAACAGCTAATTCAACTTCTCTGACAACTTAAATCCTACGGAAGATGAAGAACTTGGACAAAATTCAGCTGCTGAAATTAATGGATTTGCTTGCAGGGTAAAATATGCTTATCTGTTTGGTCAAGTTCAACTTTGACAAGCTAAAATGTGCTGCTTTTACTCATAGAAATGCATCTTGACTGCAGCCATGTGGACAATATTGACATATTGAATTTGTGCAGGATCCTGCGGGATTCTGTATCTCCAGGACGGCCACCTATTTGATTGGATCCAGCATCTCCTTTGTCCCTATCAACAATTCTAAATACATGTAGTGTGACATTTATTGCTATCTATTGTGTCATTCTTTCATTTGGAATTTAAATTATTGGGGAATCTCTTGTTTTTCTACTTGTGAGCATTTTAAATCTCATATTTAAAAAAAAAGGTACAGAGCGAGAGGTCAGTTCACGGTGAGGTCATGTAGCGACGCCTGAAGCAGGACCTTTGTGCACATTGCAAGAGCTAATTCGATGTTACTGTCTGCGATTTGGTCAAGGCCAAGGGATCAATGGCTGTTTTTTGGACTGTTTTGGCCAAATATACAAATAAGCATGTTTGTATTGTTATTCTCCGCTGTGCTGCTATGTAGTGTTGATAATGAATTAGAAGAGTGACAAGTGGGATGATGTTGATGAATGCATCTGGCTAATAAACAGGGGAGTGCACGCACCACATATATAAATAGATGCCGTGTATGCGAGTGGTTCAAAGCTTGATTATTTTGAGCCTTGTGGTTTACAAGTGGGCATTTTTGCTGTGAAACTGTTGCTGTTTGTGTTAATTATGGCGAAATGAGCGTGTGTAGACTTGGCTCTGGCCATAGTGCTGAAGCAGAGCAGATTGTCAGCATGTCTGTCAGAAAAGAGAACAAGGACATGCACTCAGCTGATTTTACACGCTTTTCTCCAGTTGATTTTGAGCAATTATTGTGAATGCTCCAGTGTCGAGTCTCTCGAGTCCCTTTTTTTTTCTCCTCCATTTTTGAAGCATTCCGTGAATTTTTTTAGTCTTCCCCTGACCCGCCAGAACCGCACACTCTCTGTACTCTGGTATTTTAGGATTTACAAATTAAGCCCTGACCTCCAGGTCTTGAAAATCTTTCCTTTTTTTTTTTTCAGAAAAAGCATTAAAAAGCTATTAAACAGTTATTCATTAATCAACAGAAATCTTAAGTATTGAATCTTCCAAGACAAGGGCAGTGAGTGAGGTATTAAAATGTTTCTGTCTTTCAATTAATGCTTTTGGGAGACTTTTTAGGCTTCTTATCTAAAGGCTGGGTGTTGGGGAAGTGGACTATGAACACAAAAGGCTGTTTGTTTCAAAATTCAGTCCAAAATCACGTAGCAAACGCTCTAATGTTAGTTCAATTCAGGCAGCTAGGAGGTGAATGGTTGAATATGAGCAAGTGTGAATATCACTCAATTACAAAAACATAAATAAAATGTTTTTTTGGGGTTTTTTTTAAGACTTTGTCATCCAAACTGGCCCTCCATCATACTTTTAGACTTTCAATAACTTTCACTAATGACTTATTAAGGTTTGTTCATTTTCCCAGAGAAGAAGCCAATAAAGAGCATTTACAACCATGTCGCTACTTTAAATTGAAAAACTACAATTTGCGTATTATCTTTCATCATACTCATCTTCTTCTTTGAATTTGTTTCTGCTGTGGTGAGTGGAGCCTCTTCACAGCGGACCAAATGATCAGCAGTTAAAGTTGAAAGTTGTCTCATTATCTTTTTCATGTCCGGAGACATCCCCTGCTTTGTGGGGATCTAATATGTCGTAATGAGTGAGCCGACCCTCTCTCTCAGCCACGGCACTCATCGGTAATGAATCGCTCAGAGGAATAGGTCATCTCTGACTGTCTGTAAGATTTACTCACATCCATTTCATGTAGAGCAAGAGGAGGACCGAGGAGGCTTTCACCTTCTCTTTCTCTCGCTGCCTATTATGACTTTATTCAATGTCCTACATTATGAGGCGTCATATAATTCAATTCCCTTTGGCCAGGACCTAAGAAAGGGGTTCTATTCAAGTGCTGGAGTATGATATTCAGTATAATGTAATAACCTCAGCTGGCCAAGTGTCCTGAAATGGACAATCTAAAAATGTCACTCACAGAGTTCCCATAGCATTTGTTTAGTCTCTTTTTCTCTCTTTTCATTCATTCTATTCTCTCCCCTTTTGTTCTCTTTTCCGTTCTTTTATTTCGTCTCTCCTTCTCTTTCATTTTCTGGGTGCGTCTTGTATTTTGTATATTGGTCAGCTTTAACATCACAGTGTATTTTTTCTCTGTATCAAAAAGTTACTTCTTTAAAAGCCCTTGAACAAGGTTAGACCAAGCTGAAGCCTAAAATAAAAAGAAACAGAGCTGCAAGTGCGCTGAAGTATTTGAGGCAACATCTGTCCGTACGTGTTAATCACATCCCCACATAAAGTGGTGCAGCCATAACATCACAGGGGCCAAAGCACATGAAACCCCCCCTAACCCTCTCAAATAAGGTTTGAAAATCTCAAACTAGTGATTCTTGACAGTGTTTGTGAAAAAAAACAGACCCTGTTTCAACCAAACTACTGATCAAATATTTCACATTTTACAGTAAAAACGAGTCTCATTACATTTCAGAGATGTTTTGCGCCTTTTTGTCTCCATCTGTTTTATTTTTCGTGCAGTCTGCACTTGGCAAACTGACTAATGACACGCGCACGCACGCACGCACGCACGCACACACACACACACACGCACGCACGCACGCACGCACGCACGCACACACACACACACACACACACACACACACACACACACACACACACACACTCAAACAACCTTTTTTTGGCCAAGCAGTACAATTTACTATGTTAATGTGTTAACGTAAATGCCACCAGTCTTTTTAAATGTCAGTGCACCGGATTGTAACATTAAGAAAGTGCAGCCAGGTGCCGAATAGATCCAGATGACTCCAATTCTGGCTACATTTGAATACCTAAACTATTCATATTTCAATATACAAGACAGCACACTTTCAAACAGTGCTTATGTTTTTGTTTTCTTGTTTTGATTATGAAACAAAACTAATTAATGCGTTAAAACTCAAGCTCAAACAGAATCAGGTCCCCCTTCTCTTCCACTGGAGCAGAAAATGTCTCCTCACAGCGTGACTGAAAATGGTTTTGCCTTACGTTGAACTGATGCTGAACATCTACATCTACGTACACAGATTGAATAAAATGTTCACAGTTGAGAAAATTAAGTTCCACAAACACATCAGTAGCGCTCAGAAGCACTGAAACTTTGGGTATTTACCTTTTGTGCATCTTCAACATCCTTGAAAGGTGCTATTCTTTAATCTCTTCCACTTCATTTACACTTGAAATATGAAAAAACTGAAGTACATAGGAACTGCAGCTCAGTGTAGGAAGGAAAGTATGTTTGTTTTGGAGTCAGTCATACAGATGGTAAGATACCTGGAGAGTGCATGATAAAGGAATGATGATGATGTTTGTTCATACAAATAATGGCCAGATCCCAGCCGTCTGATTGCCAATACACTTGACCTTCAGTTTTTATAGTTTCAGATTCCTGGATTGCAAAAGGAAATTGCGCATGAGCATTTTCCAGCCAGGACTTCACAGCCGTGGCAAGAGAAAGGACATTTCTTCCCTCACTGAGGAGGACCACAGGCTGAGATGTGTGAGGGGAAATTTCACAGCAGCTTTAAGCGGATGTTTGAAGGAAAGGGTTAACTCCCGGCTCTTTGCTTTCATCTTCAAAAACGCTGCTGTGGCTGTTCAGCTCTTGAGGATTTATCAGGTTGAACCCCCCTCTGGCACAATGTGTGTCAGTCTTCATATGTACTGTGTGTGTACGTCCATATGTGTCCATGCATTTATGTATAGGACATTTCCATCCAAACAGTTTGTGCAAAAGTGTTGTGTTTGTAATTGGGTACAAAAGGGAACAAAAATCCTCAGAAGAAATGACAAAGTGAGGTCATTGGTCTCTCAAGGTTTGTATTATTATGGTTATTATATCAGATTAGGGTTAAGGTTCAGGTGACAATGATACACTAAAAATAGATGAATACTTGCTGGAGGATAAAGAGCTAAATGCATGTTTGAAGGAGGATGGCCTTTTCTCTGACAAAGTGTCTCCATTTAGTTTTTAGTCAATTGTTTGTGTTTCACTGTAATATTTATAAATCAATTCTTCAAAATGCCTCGCTGAACAAATTAAAGGTTGCCCATGTCTTTATGATGGATTCACATGGTTTCTAAAGACACACATTTATCAGAGCTGTCTGTGTCGGGCTTTCACTGCGGCAGTTATTTTTATTCTCAGAGTTTTCTTGATATATTTTGGAAGGTTACAGCCACCTCTTTGTATTTTCTTAATGTTGCCTGTCTGACATCAAAAGCAATAAACAACATGAAACAACAAAGATTGTTCACAGATTTGATGTACACAACCACCGTATAAAGCTCTAATTACAATATTCTGTATATGTGTACAAGAAGGATTGATCCTCTGATTAACGACCACTAACGACCACATAAGCTCACATATTTCCATGAAGTGTGGACAGGGACAAGAAGAAAAAGATTGACTGTATATCAAAAGCCTTTTACAGATGGCCTGTTCAAAGAGCGACATTTACGCCCCTGTGACGTCTCAACTTCAATATTAATGTCATAGAGGCATAACGGGGGGACGAAGTCGTCCCACCTCTGTGCCCGCCTCGAAGGTAGTGACAGAAGCGTTACAGCGTGTAAGACAGCCGTGCCAGCGGGGGAGAACAGCGCTGTGTTAGAGAACATGTCTGAGTATGTTTATACTGTATGTGGCGCCCCTGCTCTTTATTTACACATCCTGCTTCCATTCACAGACTTGCTGCTTGAGGGCAGAACCATTGTTACATCATGCTATATTAAACATCTGGGCTATTACCAGTTAGCACAAAGGCGCAGCTTATCGTCTTCAATCAATACTTAGTGTTTGTTTTATTTTCTTGGGCTGCACCTCTGGCGATAAGTAATTGTAGGGATGTATGCGGATCAGAACCACAGAAACCTTTGATTCACAACACTTTGAAAGAACAGAAAATAAAGGTATTCTCAAATTAGTCAAAGAGCAAGTATAGTATGTGAAATAAAGCGAGAAAGTTGCTCGCCATCTATAGTGCCCCAAGAACTGCTGATTGATGGTAAACACTTCACTAACTTTGGGCTTGTTGTGATTTTTGAAACTTAAACAACAAATCCATACGCTCAGCCATTGTTGTGTCACCACATTTGGGTATAATCACATAAAGTACTTTTTTTATGAATGAAAATCTTCAAGATTTTAACTTCAAAGCTAAACTACTTCCTTGCAGTGCCAGCTGGTTGTAATTGTTGCAACATGTCATTTGGAAATGCCAAAGTCTGCTTTAAAGGCCAACATGTCACCTTTTGAAGTAAAACTTGAATCATGGCATTTATCAGGAACACCTTTACCCCCCTTGCTGATGTACTGCAGTCTTGTGTCTTTCTTGTGTACCTTTAACATGAAGCTGTTGTGCCTCCTAGATGTTTGGGATTGTGGATAAATAAATCCTCCACTTAAAAATACTCATTTCATTTCGATGAGATTTAGAGTAGATTACATAGAAAAGAAAGGAAGCTTGCATTTCTACCTCTCTACTCTGCACTGCAGCACTATTTGGATGGGATCGGACTTGGTACTATAGTTCCCTGCAGGTACAGTGAAATATGGCCGTCTGTAGTGTTTCTAATTGGAACGACAGAAGCAATCGGACTGGTTGGCCTCTGCAGGTTGCCTTGACTGTAGACTACAAGACAGAATCACTTAATTTCCTCTTAAAAACTGGCTCAAAGTATTTATGAAAGCTTGTCTTGTGAGCGAAAGTGAAGAGAAAAAAAAAGGTTGATTTTCTTTGAATTATTAATCCTTTGTGAGAAACTCATTTCTGCTGCTCCATTAAAACAAGACTTTGCAAGTTTTCAAAGAAGAAAATGACCCGGTAGTTTTCTGAGACGAGAGTGAAACGTTAATATGTTTGCTGCCATTCGCCTACTTGATCTGGAATGACATATGTATAAGGTGCTTTATATAATTTACAATAGATAATACTAAATCATTAAATTGATTTAATGGCAATTTTCTTATTTTGCTAATGTTACAGTAGGATTTACTTTTTGATATAATTCCATCATTTTCACCTTCCAACGCTGTTTTGTGAAAAGCTCCACAATTCAAGTAATATGAACCGTCCACATTATTATTATTATTATTGTGTAATAATAGTTCTTGATGAAGCAGACCACAGAGACAGACAGAATGATGCTATGTTCCGCACAATTATTTGATTGAATTAATAACATTTGAATGGCCATCTCCCTGTATAAACACAAAGTATTATGTAGTGAAATGTTGATTTTCTAACTCTTTATTTTTGACAGTTTTTTTTTTCTTTTAAAGTGATATTTTAATATGCTTTTTCCATTTGAAAGGTTTTGAAGACCTTTCAAACGTAGTGGGATTTTTGCTCAGTGATCCACTGTCTTTGAGATCTCAGGGATGTTCTAAACAACTCATAAATTAAAAAAAAAAAAAAACTCTTCCAAGCTCGTTGGAGAAAATTGAAACATTCCTGCCTTAGGCTAAAAACATTTTCGACTTATTGCTAAGGAAATATTTTCATAACAGGTCTTCACCACAACAAAAAATAAGAAGTAGTCTTACAAGTCCTCTGCGTCACACTCTCTTTTTCCAACAACATTAAGCTGTCTGTTTAAAACCCTACCGTGTCCTGTTCACAACCTTTGAATTGCATGTTTGCAAGATTGTCAGATCTGTTTCTCAACTTTTAGGAAAATGCTTAAAATCTAAACATTTTAAAGGCTTCAGAGACACTGAGTGCATTATACATTCTTTCACTTTGTTACAGCTGAACACTGTTATGGGCTCCTTAAAGGGAAACTAACACAAACCATGAACTGAACACGAAAAATCCTCTAGAAACGTTTCTTTACAGGAGACCAGTTTGTACTATGCATGTTTATTTGTATGAATAAATTGTCTATGGACATTAACATAGACAGTGTTGGTATATTTTTCTTGATCACCTTAAAAAGCTAATTGCATCGGCTGGTTTTGACGACTGCAATGTAAACAAACTTTAATACAATAACCTTTACTATCTCGGTTTTCATGATACCTCCTAACATGCGTCATGCTGTGACAGTGTTATTGGGTTTTACTCATGAGACTGTGCTTTGATTTAAAAGGATTAGATGTGCGGATATCAAAAGTTGACATAAATCCACTCCACAAATTAGCCCCTCTGTCATGGCTCCAATTTCCATACCATATAAACCCATCCTGCTGCAAAACACACTGGAACGGTGCATCAAGTGTTGACTCAGTGACACTCGTTTGAATCAAATGGATTGGCTGTGTGGGAATCAATATCAAATGTGAATCTGTTCCTGTGATAAGTCTGATTCCTGCCTGGGGATTCAGCATTGTCTCCTTCTCTCTTGTCAGCACGCCTCAGCGGCTGCATCCTGTGCTCTCTGAGTAATATGACACAGACACAGAGAGGGCGAGTTAATGCACACTGAAAAGATACTGAGAAGAGGAAGGGGAGAGATACTGATGTGAGGAGAGGGAGACGAGTTGGGGATTGATACTCGGCGATGAAGAGAGCAGAAGCAGAGACAGACATATATACAATGGCAGACAAACTCCTCGTCCGTCACTAAATCATGTTTGTCATTCTTGCCGAGTGAAAAGGAGAGCGATGCTTCATCCCAGGGGGAGCTCTGACTGCTGCTCCTTGATGTCTCTGAGACTCTATATTTTGTATTCATTTATTCCTACGCTCACATCATTTTAAGGCTGCATTTGTGTGTATTTGTGGATGATCTACAGCAGGGCCACAGTCGAAATTCAAACCTGAGACAAATCTTTCCACCTAAACAACAAAGGGGTTCACACAAAAACACTAACACCTTCTCCGTTTAGAACAATTTTTGTGAAGGAACACAAGCTGTCTGACAATCAATACGCCAAACTTATTGTAAGTAGAAAAAAAATACGGGCAGTCAAAGGAGCAATATGTAAGATATCGAACCAAATTGAAGTAGTGGCTTCTATGACAACAATGCAGCAGCCGGTATGTCCTCCTTCTAAGCTTAGATTCCAGTCCAGAATGGTCTGTTTTTGTTATGACCAGAGAAGGTAGGAGATTTAAAGGCACCCCAACACGGCTGTTTTGGACACACCTCGGTTTGCCAGGCAAACGGCAAAACCAACAGGTGTTGCAGCGTTCGAAACTTACGAAAGGTGGTAAAACTTAAAAAAATATTGGAGATGCTTTCGAAAAATGTACGAATGTTTGAGACAGATGCAGAGCTGGCTAAACGGCTAAACACTTAAGTTTCTGTGTCTGCGACATGGCAACCTGCATGTGCATCAACTCTAGGGACGAGGGAGCGGGGGGAGACAGCTATCTAATTTTACAAATTTGGACTGCAGTACAATATTAAACACTACATGTCAGAGTTACATATTGGTCCTTTAAGTTACACCCAAGTTGACCATTCAACACGGTTTACAAAATGACTTCCAAGTTATACTTTGACCCTTCATACTTGCTAAAGTCCTGCTGCAATCAATTAGTCAGTGAAGTGAAAATTCAATAAAATTGATCTGTTTTTAATGGATTTGTTGTCAAATAATTTCTCCAGCAGAATGTTTAACATTTGCTGTTTGCAGCTTCCTAAATGTTTAACATTCTGCTCGAGAGTTTTTGGCTATTTTAGTTTTAATGGTAGAAAGTGAGCGTGTTTGGATTAAGGAACCCAGATTTAAAGAGTGTGCACACTTTGATTATTATGGTCATTTATCGACGTATCACAGACTTAATGATTATGAATGATTATTAAAGACTATGTGAATAACACCAAAGAGTGAAGAGCTTCTTTGTTGCACCTGAAAACAAATCACAGTTCCGAAGATGCTGAATCAACATAAATTGATTCAGAATCTCAAACACAATGAATTTAAGCCACAGTTTGTATTAACAGTTCTCACTGCAGATTTATAAGCTTAATCATGGTTGTTTGTAACAGAAACGCATCTTGGGAATTAAATTGAATATCCTATTTAACTTTTTACTTACGCAGTCTTTAAAAGAAAAAAGTTTTCCAAATGAATCCTTGTTTTGTACTGATGATCCAACAAGCAGTTTCATATGATCTAAGCCATAGAAGAGCTCCGACTGTCAATCACACACAACAGCTTTTTATTTCCAAAACCAGGTTCTGCCAAAATAGCTCCTCCTACTCTATACCTGTCATTTTGGGTACACTCACTTTCTGTTTCAACTCATAATAAAGAAAATGTGGCACGTTTAAAACCTGTCTGTTTCTCTGTACTTGTAAATGTATTACCAGATGTTTAAAATCAAAAAATCTCTGAGTACTGTGTTATATAAATAATATAAAATATTCATTTAAAAATGAACCACAGCGAACGGGAAGAGGCCTTTTATCATTTAATCATTGCAATCGGATATTAAGGTTCAAATTTGTCCCCTATCTACATCTCTCCTGAGCCCGTTTTTTTTGTTCACTGATTTGAACTAATTGGTCCATCAAATCATCAAATCCTCCTCCTGTTCTCTAAATGTCTTAACCATTTATTATTCTTAATCTGTTTCATTAAACTCAGTATTTGTTTCATTATTAACTCTATCTCTCCACTGGTGTTTTACCATCTAGTTTTGTGGCAGCAATTGCATAGCTTCGGCTAAAGCTGTCCTCCCTTGCCTTCATGGGTATTAAAACTCATCAGTACTCTAACAGTGCCGTTTTTGTAAATCAGTTTCAATTTTTTAAGGGAAAACATTTTTATTTTAAAAAACACCAGAAGTGTAAAAAAAATCAATGTGGCTTTGTTTCTTTCACAGCACAACACAATCAAATAAACCACTGTATTAATCCTGCCTGATTTAGTTTGACACTGCTGTTGGTCACCCGGTTTATTACCAATCATTTCAAAATGGTTGGAGACACAGTTCTTGAATGTTCTGCTCCAAACGTATTCGTGCAAGTTTCACGGTTGAAATTGTAGATACATAATCCATGCATGTCTATTGTAGATGTGATGTCCCCCAAGGGTCTAATTTAGGTCCTCTTTAATATTCCATTTTCTAGAGGCCGCTGGGTCAAACATTTCAAAAACATGAACTCCATTGATTTTCATATATATGCTGATGGCACATACAGTAACTGTATGTTCTCCTTACTTTTGCAATCTGACTCTAAATATAGCCCAAGTGCTTGTCTGTCTCTTTAATCTCAAGAGCCCGATGTAAACTTTTGGAAATAAAATCCAAATGTTCCAGCCCTCTCCATCTACTCCTCCACAATGTAAACTTATTTATCCTGTTTGGAAAGTATAAGTTAGCCCAAACTTCAGGTCTGTATCTGATAACATTTAACACTTGTAATGCATTTCCAAGTATTGTGGGTGGTACCATCACGCTTCATTCAGCCGAGAAAAAGATCTAAAATGAAATCACGTTTAAGAGCTGCAGATCTTAAGGAAGTAAGCCATGCCTTTATTTCTCTAAACTGACCTCTGCCATCAGTCAATCGCTCGCCTCCAGCTCATCCAAATCTTTTAACTTTAAGAAACTCTCGGCTCACTTGACTCACTAGCTCTGTGTGAATTTTAGATTTGTTTTCAAGATTTTGATTACAACTTTTAAGAGTTTGTATGTTGAAGCACCTGCAATACTTATTGCTGATGTGCTTTTACCCTGAGCCTTCTCAGGTAAGGATCATTCTGTTGCTTCATCTTCTTGATTTGTTATTCGAGCTTACGAGTAGCATGGACAGACTGGTCTCAGGTATCTTGAAGTAGAAAACTCTGACGTCTTCAAGATCCTTCTTTTCAAACTCACTAATCTTAACTAATTTATATCTTAGTCTTGTTTTTATGTTCTCTGTCATTTAATTGGTATGTTCTATGTTCCACTTTTTAAAATATTATTGAAATCTAATTAATTTAGATTTTTTATTCTTTACCCATATGTTTTAAGTGATGTTGTGATGTTACTGTATCTCTGTTTACAATAGTGCTCTCTATATAAAGTTAGTGTTAGTCAAAGTGTTCTCATAATGATCCATTTTGATGGGAGCATTTCAAAGATTTGTTGATGTAACTTTTATGCTCAGTTTTCACACGCAATGGTTCAATTTCATTCCACTGTTTTCTGAAGTGTGTTCCTTTTATTTTGTCCACCTCGATGTTTATTCCCACTGGGGCTTTCAGCATACAAGCCCCTCCAAACCCTTTTCCTCTCATCCTCGTTAAACCAGCATCTGCTGAGGTAAGAGGCCTGAAACCCCCTACCACACACCACACACACTTTCCCCCTCCTTTGCACTGCATTCTCTTGAGCCTGCCATCTGCCACAGAGTTGGACAAGACCCTACTAACACGGCAGCCACACACACACACACATTCACACACACATACACACATAGGTTTAGACCCTCATTTCAAACCCTTGCAATTGCTGGAAAAGAGTTCCAGAACAGATGCACATGAATGCACACAGTACACACACACACACACACACACGCACACACACACACACACACACACACACACACACACACACACACACACACACACACACACACACACACACACACACACACACACACACACACACACACACACACACACACACACACACACACACACACACACACACACACACACACACACACACACACACACACACACACACACACACACACACACACACACACACACACACACACACACACACACACACACACACACACACACACACACACACAAGCCAAAGTTAGCCAGGCTGCATATTTAATGAGGAGCCCCCCTGTGTGACAAAACAGCTTGCAGGGTCATAATGGTTTAGTGCAGAGCCCCACCCCACTGAATAGAGCCAGTGCACCCCTCCCCTCCTCTGTGAGGCAAGGAGGACAGAGGGAGAACAACTAACTCTAATTACTCCTCCGAGGCTCTCTGGCCCCTCCAGCATTTTTATTTCAGGAGTTAAGAGAGAGAAGGAGAAGAGAGAGGAGAGGTGAGGACGCTGCAAACAGAAGAAAGACCCCTGCTGATTGAGCATGAAACATCTCCCTGTGGCTCCCCCTCAGCCTCCTATCTTCTCTCCCTCTCTGCTTGTCGTACATAATGCCCCCCTCACTTTCACTGCAATTGTTCATCACCCCTCAGTCATCCACAGTGAATAATGATGTTTCCTCTTGGAGAGAAAGAGGAAAAAGGAGCACGCCCAAGGCCATGCATTCTGATGGTCTAAGCATTCCCCAGTCACACTCGGGCAGAATCAACAGTGCAGCACAAAGGAGGGGAGGGGAAGGAGGATGCATGCATGAGCCGCGTCCTCCTGCATCCATATTCTCTGGGTGTTGTGTTTGTTTGTTGTGTTTCTCTCATTATTTACAATCTGTATCACCCAGAAGTCCCTCTGCATTTCACCCCGCTGAAAATAAACACAGATGCAGGATGAGAGAGAGGAACAGCGGTCGTCAGAGAAGTTGCCTTCGTCTCTCACAAACAGACTTGGGCGAATTAGCAGCATTACATCTGCTCTCTGGGGACAGTCGCTCTTGCCTGCCCCTACCATGATACCATCATCATCACTGTCATCCTGGATGGAGCCCGTGGAGGGCTAAAGCCACTCGAGGAGAGATTCCTCCACAGAGAAAGTGAAGCTGAAGAGACAGCTGGGCCTGAATCTAGAGTCTTGGGCTATTTCAAAAAGGATGCTCAGTTCATTGCAGCCAGCCACCATTATATTTATTTTCTTGTGGGTTCATTTGCTCTGTTTGTAATTTACCCAGAATAGATCTGAATCTATGGTCTGAACCAGGCTTTCGATGATTGACAGGAAATTAGGGCTGAGGTTATTACTAAGATTGCTTAGCTGAGGTCATATTTGGTCATATTCTTGCAGCAAAGTGGATTTTTTTGTCATTTTCTCTAAGCTAATAAAATCCTTAATAACCAGACCATGTGCAGCATTATGGTCCCGCTGTAATAGAACCCATTAAAGACACATTATCTGGTTCAGTGTGTCTTTCCGCTGCCTGTGCTGATGTAGGATGAAATGGGCCATTCTAATCCTCATTAACATAGCTAATTTCACATGAGAGAAAGTTGATAGTGGGTGTCAAAACTACTCAAAGGTCACCCAACCAAGCTACAGCATGTACACAGGCGCTGATGTTTATTTCTTGAAAGGCGCTCGTGTAAAAGTGTTTTGTTTCACTTACTCTAAGTCTTTCTCAAAGGCAGAGCAGTGTCATTGCTGCTGTTGTGTAATGTTTGACAAATAGGCACACAGCAGGCAGAGCAGTGCATGCATGAGAAAATGGAGTCATCAAATCCAGCAGATGATAGTTGATCATGCACACATTAGCTAAAATGGGATAAAACGAGGGACAAGAAGGAAAAATGCCAGAAGATAATCAACCTTGTCTCTCCCTTTTCCTGTGCTGTGCAGGCTACCACTGACCTTTGATTGGAGTGAGGGGACAAACATGTGACATGTTGCTCCTTCAGCAGACTCTGGCACAAAGCTGTGTCACCGGAGGACGAGGGGACAAGACTGACATTGGAGGCATGACGACGCTGCCACATGACCTTAACAGGGGACAATTAACTGAGCGTCGCACTCCTCAGGCCAGCTGTGTTTGACTGAGGCTTGTGCATCTGACTGAGCAGAGAGATCACGCACATTCGTGTTTGGTGATTAATCAACAACAAAGACATTCTGAGCTCGTACAGGGCACAGATTAGACTCGATTTGTGGGTCAAATGGTGTCTAAGTGAACTATTGAAAGACTTGAAGATGACATGAGACTGTAGTTTCAATGAATATTTGATTTTTAAATAAAATCAGTAAAATGCAGCTGAAACAATGCCAACAAGACATTAAAAAAGATATAACCTTTTAACCAGACTAATTCAAGTTTTAACAAGACTAAAAGATGCCATTAACCTGAACATGAACATTTTCGGTTTTGGTTCTTTGTGTGAAAAAATACAAATTTCCCAAGGAAATATTTTACAGTGTAGAAACTTTGAAATTAAATGTCTTGACAGCATGTTGATACCTTGTCACATTGAGGATACCTATTCTATGTCACATAATCGATGCGTTTAGGGGTTTAGGCATTAGTAAATTCAGAAAAGCGTCAGTCTCCTTCCCAGCAAGAACTTCACAAAAACTTGCAGATGTTTCACACAAATTTGCCAGTCTTTGAAAATTCATTAAAGCGGTGAGACAGTAAACATCTTCGATAACAGCGGTGGGGGGGAACCACAAGAGGTATGATTTTTTTCTTTTGTGTTAAGAAAGTACTCACTCAGTCACCCTCCTGCGGGCGGTGATGCTGGCCACGATGACACTCTCTGGTCTCGGGGTGGCCACAGCCTTGAAAGTCCCCTTCCAAAACTTCTCAAAGAGCAGCTTCTCCTCCAGCTGCTGTAGGCCGGCAACACTGTGCTGTGATCCCAGGGCTGGAGGGGGGCAACAGGTGCCAAGCTGGAGCGAACATGGGGGCTGCATCTGTGGTTCTCAGTCTCCAAACCAGACCGGTAGAGGAGTCTCTCATGGAAATACACAAAAACACTCACACTGGTTGTCGCTCTGGAGCTGTCCAAGTACTGAATCAAACGGCGTAAAGTGCAGCAAGTGTATCGGCACCGGTCCTCTCCTCTCACAGCAGCAGGTCAATGTGTCAGCGCGTCTGTCTGCCCCCGCACTCTTCAGTGGGAGCGTGGGGAGAGGGACAAAAGCTGACCCTCTCCAACTGGAGGCTGGGTATTGTTCTCCCAGATGAAGGAAGGAGGGGTGAGGGAGATTTAGTTTCTTTCCCTCCGCCTCTTCTCTTCTGTCACATCTGCTGCTTTTTGGAACGGAGTCTAGGTCTAGAGCTGGGAGTCGCTCCTTTTCTCCCCGCGTGCTCTCATCGGCAGCTTTACGCAGAACAAGCAGGCATCGCTCACAAGAACTGGAGCATGTCTCAGTCCTGAGGAGTGAGAGGACAAGTGGCTTTCTTGTTGCTGGAGTGCAATGTTTTGGTGTAGAGATGATTGGACGCCTACACACACCGGTTCAGGGCAAGTGTTGCTGCGGCATGTCTGAGGGCAGGAATGAGTGTGGGTTGGAGAGTGTGCGGGTGAAAAGCGAGTGAGGAGCTCAGCTGATGGCAGCTTGTTTTGTGTTTCTCAGGCTGTGACGTCAAAATTGGGGGCTGGGCGGAGAAGAGAGGGAGTCCTCCTGTCATCCTCTCTCTCTCTCTGTGTCTGTGTTACACTTGTCTTTTCCTACAACACCCATGATTATGTTCACTTCTCATCCTGACATGTGGCAGGATGTCTCTTTATTTTCTGTTTCTTTCCTTCTTTTTTTGTCTTTGTTCTCTGCCTTACCCTAGCTCCCATTTCCATGATTGAAGCTGCATGAAAGAAGAATCATCAAACCTTTTGAAAACAGATAATCCTTAACTGAGTGAAGTTTACATTTCTTAAAGGTATTTTCTTTAATGATTATGTTTTTGGTTTCACAATATCGAAATCATTTGCTTTTCTCGTTTACATTCCTTTCTTCATATGTGCAACATGAGAAAACAGAGAGTAGAAAAGGAGTTCCAGCTCTTCCATTTATCACCATGCTTTTAGAGTGACAGACAGAGCTATCAGCTTCCTGCAGCTTTTTCCAAACCATTACATCTTCCACTGAACCTTTGTGTAATGTGTTATGTTGCTGTTCATTACTGCTCAGAAATGTATTGGCTTTTTTTTTTTTGTGTCTGTTATATTGAACCGACTGTCAGCATCACCGTGACTGATGCTGATAGTGAACAAGTCAAATTTTCTGCAGGGAGCGAATGAATGTCATCATCATCCTTTAGCTGTGTGTGATGACAACGCATCGCTCTAAAATAACAGCTGCACAGTTATCGAATGTTAAATGATAACTGCAGAAAAAGTAAAATTACAGTACTACTTTACAGCCGATTGTTTAATCTAAAAAAAAAGAAAACAATAGTGCATAAGAGCTTTTCGCAGATTTTTTTCCCCCCAACAAATAGTTATAGCTGTAGAATGCAAAGCTTCAACTACCTTTTTTTATGAATGAATCCCCAAAATAAACTCATATTTCCAATTTAGCAAGCCTCGAGTTTACAATAACATTAGTTTGACTCAAGCACCGGCTGTTATCCAGACTTTAATATATGTTCAACTGTTCACTCTCTAGTGGCAGGACTCATGAGAATTAATTGACATTGCAATATCTTTATTATAATGCAATGTATTTTGTGATTTAAAAAATAATAATTCTGGATAATTACTAAAGAGTTGAAACCACAACTTTCTCACCCAGTCTCATCATTAATTGAAAAGTGTTGAGCAAGTGCTGTATGCTATGGTGAAATACTGTTCACTTTGTGATTACTTTCTCTCTCCCATTCATTATTAACTCTACTTATAGTCTGCAAAATCTTGTAAACTCGGTCAGTCTTTCTCTCTTTCTTCTCCTCTTTGCTCACACACAAACATGATCAGCGTCTTGGACAAAAGGCTGAGGAAATCAGCATAACAAAAGACCCGGCTCAGTGAGGACCAGCCGGAGCATGTGGCTGACACAAACCTCCCCCCCCTGGGGGAGTTCAGCTTTTCCCTGCCTCCTACCTCCTACCCTCTCTTTCCCTCCTCTCCAGTCGGCTTCAACACGACACATAACACGGAGCAACAGCTCAACAATCTCCACCCCAGTGCTATCTTCTCTTCTTCGCCTGTCTCTAATGCTGCATATCATCGGCTGCTGTAACACACAGGACTCTGTTGGGAAATCTTTGGAGGGATTATTGACTACTACAGGAATGACATCCTGTTGGGGCTACAACTGACAGCCTGCGTAATACTTTACAAGGATGGATACTGTTCAAAAGATGCTGGAAACTGCTTTAAATCTGATATGTGGTCATCGTAGAACTTTACTATTGTCAGTGTATGCTTTCTATTAATTTTTTTTTGCAGTTCTTGTCAGCCAGCTTTCAAACATTTGCTTTTGTAAATATTTTGTGACTACGTCTTATTGATACTTTCTTCAAAACAGAACTGCTTGCAGCATTGCGCAGATGTGTTTTGTACCTCTTTTCCCCACATTGGCTTTAAAATCTAACTGCATTTGTAGGTAGATTTTCAAATTTTAAGACAACCCTTGGTTTCCATTAGATTAGGGATAAGAGTGAAATCATCCTCAAAAGACTCGGCCGCTTTGAACAGTTAATTGACTTGTGTGCAGAGCAGTTGTGAGCACGAAACAACGTTTAACGCTGACCTTGATGAGAGCTTTAAAGGACTCTGCAGCATCCAGGAGGTGATTATTAACTGTCAAAGAGCTTTGTATATTTGAATCTTTTAATGATATATTCATTGATCAATTGTGGATTTTAATTAAGAAACATCATCAGGCAAAATAATGATCTCTAAGGGAAATTGGTTGTTCACACATTTTACCTGCACACGTGATGTAATGACGCTGTCAATTAATAAACAACCAAATGATGAGAAAGATGAAGACTTCCGCTTTCCAAGGAAAAAATGATGAAGTCTTATTTTAGCGGTAAATTTTAAATGTAGCGTGTAAATTCAAACAGCTATACCATAACTAGTTTGCTACTTTACAGAGCTAGCACAATATTTAATCTGCAGAAGGAACAGCACAACACAATATTCCAAAGCAGACAAACATTGTCATGTGAACTTTTCCCCCCCTGATGAGGAGTTGGAGGCGTGGGCATGAATTGATATCTTTCCCTGCTAATAGGTATGCATAAAGACACAGCTCTCTACCTTGTCTGGATTAATAATGAATATATTAACAGATAACATGAAACCTTGATGTATAACAACCGCAGTCACTTAATGATAAGTGGCTGCTTCATCAGTGTGCTTTGCATAAAGATTGGCGAGACGCACTCTTGAATCAAACCAGAGGGTAGAGACGAGCTGCTCCAGCAAAACACAGAATATGTTTCATTTATGGAAGGGAATATCAAAAAGCCGGCTCTGTGGCGAGATGAAGGCAGGGTTATATTGGAGGGCTGTGCCGAGGGCAGTGAGTTGGACTTCCTCCTGCTGAGTGTTTTTATGAAGTGCTTCTGCTGGCACTGGTTTTATATGGAAATTGAGCAGAAGGACACAGAGCTGTGGTGGAAGAAGTCATTAAACGTTGGAAAGACAATCATTTCATGCTTTAGCCTTGGTGTTTTCATGGAGAGACATGCGAGACAGTAATGGGTTTTGAAGTGTTGGATGGCATCAAGTACATACGGTATTCACGACTGAAAGCTATTCAACTTAACTGATCCTTTCAATGCTATATCATAAAAGCATAACATAAATAAACATCAAAAGCTGAGTTCATTTCTTATCAACAAGTTCTTGCTTTACAAGACACCAAAAGAATTGAAGCTAGCATCAAAGCAACTGAACATTACTCAATATTATATATGTTTGTATAGTTAATATATCTTTCTTCAGCGATTCCTGAACTATGCTAAGTGTAAAAATGGGAGTACTGTACATGAGCTTTTACTTATGTAGCACAGGAGGCTTTGCAAAAAAGACCCAACGATAGCACTCCCTAGAAGACCAAGACCTAAACTCATTATCAAAATCGATGTCATTTGATTTTGATAATCATCTCAATTCAAATCTTTTATGTGATTGGTCCAAGCTGCACTGCTATCATAACATTTGTTCACTATTTGCCTTCAAGAACACTGCAGTCATCAGTTGAAGCTTTAATGGAAATTCCCAGCATCAGTCAAAAGCAAAAATGTTGATTCTGCCATTTTCAATTACACAATTTCAAGAACAAAACTCTAAACACTAATAAGTGTCCCTAGTCTGTCTACAAACCCCCCAATCATGAGGAAAGTCCATCCTCTCTGTCTTTTGCCTGCTCCACTTTTCAGAAAATGTGTGCTCAAACAGGCCATCTGGGGAATTTCCCGTCATGACATCACAAAGAGCAGTAACCCCTCCCACAGGAGGGTGACACTCCCACAGCTAGGTGTTTGTTCTGCCCTCTGAGTCTGCATTCTCACTGTAACAACAGGGCAATAAGCCTGAGCCAGCCAAGCCCTTCCAGAGGGGTGTTGTCAGACACAGCTCATTTGCATTTAAAGCCACAGACACAGAAACAGCCTGTTCTGAGCAGGGCTGACATAGAGGGTTTATAAGCTAAGATAAAATTCAGGATCAGAAACAAGAAACTTTACAGACATGTTTTAGGGAGCTCTGAGATTCATTTAAACTGGTTGAAAAGGAGGATAATATGTGACCTTTAATGTGCAACTGAAATGTCTGCAATTCTAATAAAGGCACAGTGGCACTTTTGTTGTGATATTGTTTATACTTTGGAAATTGGGTTTTGGTAGATCTTGGAACATGGTGCGATAAGATTAGAAAATTCAGCTATTTTTTTGATGTCCGCATTTTGATCTTCTGCACTGATTGTTATATCTCATGTCGTTTTGAGCATTTTTAAAAGGGAGCCAGACATGAACAGTTTCATTGTGAATAACTGCCTGTACGAAACTGTTGTGCATGTGATCATAAGAAATCTTGAGTCCTGTCAGACCTCTGAAATTTTCCTGGGTTATACTGTAGCTGACGAGCAGCCCCAGCTAAGCATGAAGTGCATCCATTCAAAGTTAATCAGAAATTTGATGACTTTTTAAAAAAGAAGCAGAGGGAATATATAAATAATTATTGGCGGGCTAAAATCCAACGCTGGCTGTAATTGCAGTTGTTAGAGCAGATGGAATCATCTCTATTGATTTTTAAAGTTGCAAATCTATTCAGACAGAAAAGCAAGATTGTTCAGGAATGTAATGTTCCTTTCTCTTTGCCAACAACGGTTCACGTCGGTGCATTTCTTTGTTTGCGAGAAGTTCTGCAGCATAATGTGTTGTTTATTTTTGTTCTGGTTGAAAACAGTGAAGTGAGGATTCACTGTTCCTTTAAAACTCGGATTAGTGTTTTTCTTTTCATTTTCACCTTTAGCACGCACACCTCTTCATAACTTTAAGAGCAATCAACTCCTGGTGTTGTTTGAGGATAACATGTCACTGCATCTTTTAGCACAGCCAGGCTTACTTTATAAGAAGTTCTGTAGAGATGTGACAGTAACAATGTGTCTCTGCTCAACTTTTTGTCTGTAGGTTGAGTTTAATACGTTTATAGTGTTGCAAACTTTATAGTTTGGCTAACAGGCAGTGAATAGTAAAAAAAAGAAAACTAGGACAAATGTGCAGCTTGATGTTTGACATCTCCTAGTTTCTGAACATCTGTGTTTCATGTTGTTGTCACAGGATGATTAATCGAAGTATTCTGTTCCTTCTCACAGAAGACTTTTTCTTGAGTTTTTTTCTTCCTGGTTTGATCGCAGCAGGTAAGTATCTGTACAAATTGGGTGCTACAAACGTGTAACAAGTTGTATGTGTTTGTTGTAGATGTATTTCTACAACATGTAGGATAAAAGAATCACTCCACAGCTCCAAACTTATCCTAACAATGGAACATTATTCTCTTTATTTTCTCTAGCTGTGTTAAAAAAGGTCTCAGACAGCTGAAAAGCTCTGAACAGCTCTGATCAATTCCACGGTAAGTGTTTACACAAAGGCAGAACTGTTGTTCACAAAATTGTTCACATCAATAAAACATTTTTATGACCCCATGTTTCTCACAGTCATTCTGCAGTTGCTCAGCTTTATAGAAATACGAGGCAAAATCAGAGCAATTTTGCTCAGTGGGAAAAAAAATACTTCGAATGTCTTTCACTGAAGTACAAGAAGCTATATACCATGATGTGTAGGAAATGTAAAATGTTCTTAAGTAAAGGTAGAACAATTTGTTATCATCAAAATAAGAACAAAGAAAAAAATGCAGTAAACTGATTTTTTTTACAAGGCACATAAAATTATAATACTGGGTTATGATTGATGATGCATGAATGTTTGCATGAATGTTAAGTTGCAGCTGTAAGAGGCCGGCCTAGTTTTAATAGTTTTTATACTGAAGTTGAGTAGGAATATTCAGTATGGGAAAATGGATCTGGTGTTGAGAAAAAAAATAATTCAAAATAATTTTTAAATACAGAACTTGTGTAAATGTAAATGTACAAGCGTGACATCAATGTTCTCAAAAATCCATGCACGGCCTGCTTCCACCTCCACCTCAGCGGCAAGGAAGTGTGTTTGTAAAGCATCTCGAGATAACACTTGTTATGAATTGGCGTTATACAAATAATGATTGATTGATTGATTGAAAAATGAAGGCTGTGACTTTTTGCATGAATTTTGAAAATGTATTCAAAAGGGGATGAAAGACAATGTGAACTCAAATGGCTCATTCAGTTAAGAAATGAAGTCCAGAAAGGGGTCGAAAAAATATTAACATATCTTATTGCATGCTTTGTTGATCCATGATTAAACAAAAAAAAAACTCTAGTTGTCATGAATGTAGAAGAAACTAAATATTTCATGTCCTACTCCAAAGATAAAACTTAGTTTTTTTCACATGAAGTAGCTTCAACAACATAACGATATGTGGACTCACCTGCTTGAAGCACTGGATGCACCAGAGATGTAAGAAGCAACATGAGGTCTTCAACCTCGGCTGACAGCTTTCTATCCAGCGCACCTTGCTTCAGCAGGTTCCTAGATGAAAACGACAAATGGTTAGTCCCTAAGAACTGAATGACTCTTCTTGTTTTATCACTAATGTTGCAAGGATTGATTTAGATGATGACTGCTGCCACAGTCATCAGGATGGTCCCTCAACCACAAACTTCGGAAATATTTGTCTTGACTAAAGTATTTTTTTGCCCGTAAACTTTCAGACCCCCTTTTTCAATTGTAAACTACAAACGACTTTTGAAAGTAGGACTGGCTTTGTAACAGAATAAAGCCAGACATGCACCTTCAATGTGGTGTAAGACAGCTCCCCACAAAGACACACGCTCTTTGATTTGTTTGACGGTCTACCCAGAATCCCCTCATTAACATGGAAACTCCAAATACAAGGAGCTTTGCTTCAGGCTGTTCAAAGCTGATAAGATATTTCATTTTCAGGCTACATCAATTTTGGGAAGCAAATAGAGCTGGTGTGGAGACTCTGTATGGGAGACATGGCATTAAGGGAGGTGGGCAAGGTGCAAGGGGGATGTCTGATAAAAGTATATCGACAAAGAGCTGAAAAACGCTGCAAAGTGGGCTTCTACTTTTGTTTGTTTCCTTAACTGAGAAGAGTATCCTAAAAGAGACAAATAACAGCACCACTGAAAATGTAGTGAGATTTATTGCTTTGCTGTATAACACCATTAGCATATCATCCAGAATATAAATGGATTCCCATTCCAGTTCTATCTCACAGTCAGTATTGTCACAGAGAGAGGGCTGTATGCATGTAGAAAACGGTCTAAGCCTTAGAAACATTGAATAAAACCAGCAAAGCAGTAATTACTCATCATGCCGCAGCTCATAACTCCTCTTCCTCCCCCCCGAGGTGCACGCAGAGATAAAATAAAGATAATCTCTCACACCCGACCTAACTCTAGCATACAGTGCTGTTTGTCACCATAGAAACTTAAGTTTAAAATGTAAAAATTGGAGCGCAATTAACAAATAGGTGAAAATCTACATAACAGGATAAGAAGTCCAAAGGTTGTTATTTTGTTTATGACGGCAGATAAATAAATTACCCTGTAAGAATGATTGTTTGAGGCTTTGTGCTTATTTGAATAAAGTCATTATTCATCCAGTGCTCACAGAGTTACTTCAAACATGATGAACTTGTTCAATAAGGCTCCATAATTTAAAAAATGTACACAGAAATAGTTGTTTTTTTTGTAGAATAACAGCTCGATAAAACACCTCAGGAGGACAGCATTTTTTTTTTTAAGGTAGTATTCTAAATAATCCTCCTATGACTGACATCTGCTCACACAATCAGTGATCAATACATCTTATTGCCCTGATAAGCAAAGACTGCTGTACGGGCAAACAAACTGACAAGACTCCTTCAGATAACCATCGTTTAACGGTGATGGTAAATACATGCCTTTGGACTGACCTTCACATACCATGTATCCAGTAATGACAAGCTGTAAGACATGAGCACACCTGCAGTACAGAAAGTGTTTTCAACTTAAAACTGTTTAACTCTGATGACACAAAATAACTTCAAAGTCATGTCTGAAAAAGTAAACCTCAAAGTTGAATTTTAAATGAACTCACAAGTGTCATGATTTGGTCTTGTTTTAGTTTTTATTTCAGAGTTTTGATTTCTCATCTTGTTTTAGTTCTACTTTCCCCTAGTGTTGCTTGTTTCCTTTGTTTAGTCTTAAGTGTTTCCTGTTTTATTTTGTAAATTCTTCTTCTTGTGTCTCTCTGTGTTTTGTTACATTCTTGACTTCTGTGTGTCTTGGTACATTCTGTGTGCTTTCAGTGTTCTATGATTTTCTTTGTAGTTGTCTTCAGTGTTGTCTTAATTCCTGTCTCTGTGTTTCCCCTGTTCTGATTGCCCTGATTGTACTCACCTGTGTTTTGTTTGTTTCACCTGTCTAACTAGTCTCACCTGTGTTTATTACCCCTGTGTCTATTTAGTCTCTGTGTTTCTTCCCCTCTGGGTCGGTTCATTCTGCTTGATGTCCCCTGAGTCCAACAAGTGAACTTAACCTCTGGGTTATTGATATTACGTATTTTCATGAATATTGAATGAACTTTTAAATCTGTATATCATCTAAGTAACTATTCTGGGTTGGAGTTGCTGTAATCATATCCAGAAGAACATTTCACAGAAACAGAGTTATATTGGGAATGGAGCCAAGCGTCTGAAACTGAAGAAATGTATATGTCTTATGTACAGGTCAAGCTGATGTTTCTTCAAGCCTTATAGAGGTGTACCAAGAATAGAATGACTTTGTAAGCTGTACCTTGTCGAGGATAAAAGCTCATGTGAAATACAGAATATGTGAGTCAGCTCAGCTTGGAGTGTGTTAGTGATTGCGTTGGTCTGACCTCGGCCGAAATAAACTATAAAATAATCCACAGTCTGTTCCGCGAATTTATTATTATATAGACAGCAGAAACAACCCCAACCTTACAGTTATCCATCCTTGTAAAAAAAAATGTCACTTCTCGCCAGTGTTAATCTCGTCAACGATATAAATGACGAAAATATTCGTGGACGAAGATGTTTGAAAATTAGTCAACTGTGACGATGACGAGGCGAAACTCTGCTTTTTGACGATTTTATAAATAATGACTTCATCATCTAATTGACGAAAATGTGACAAAACGAAAACTACATTACAAGTGGCAATTATCACATCCTTGATAAAGAAGTGTTAACCCCCCTCAGCTCTTCTAAAATCATTGTGGACCACAGCATACTTAATCAAAGGTGTGCGTGTGATGGATGGATGGATGGACCTGCTTAACAGGTCAAATGAGGAATCAAACTCTTTATTGTGATCTACAATAATGTGTATCCTAGGAATGAGTGCTAATTGTTCCACTTTACATTAAGTAAGTTACTCCACAAGACCTATTACAGCAGGGGTATTTAACAAAAAAATGTCCATGACAATTTTGTTGACTAAAATATTTTCTATTTTCGTCAACTAAAATGATATGCAATTTTAGTCAGTGAGTAACTGACTAAATTAAATCAATAACAAATGACTAAAAAGGACATTTTCGTCAAGAGACTAATGACTAAGACTAAATTAGAAAATGGTGTGAAGATTAACACTGCTTCTCGCCCCAAAAGCCAAGCTGTTATCCTACAGAATGACCAACTCAAACTGTAGACCATGAGTGAATGAAGTCAAGATTGCTAAATTTACTTCTTATAGACAGTTTTTTCAAAATCTATGTAAAATATACAATGTTGCCTCTCTTTAAAAGGACAATAACTGATCCTTATTAGACGTAAAGGGTAAATGGACTTGAGCTTGTATAGCACTTTTTCTAGTCTTCCCATTCATACACATTCGTACTTGGGGTTAAGTGTCTTACCCAAGGACACATCGGACATGTGGCTGTGGGAGCTGGGGATCAAACCCCCAGACCCCTTCCGGTTGAGAGACGACCAACTCTACTAGCTGAGCCACAGTGGCCCCTAAGAACGGGGCTGTGTATAGTTACTGATGTTGCTGTCAAAAATGACTTAATACTTCCCATCTCCTATCAAAATTCAACAAGTTATTTTATACAATGACTTCATTCATATTTTCAATACAAGTCTGTAGTTTCATATAACTAGAAAATGCCCAAATTAAATGTCACCTACAACATTCTTTTTGGCTTCACGTTGTTTCAACACACTGCAGCTAAAATGTGAACTCTAGGTGGTCTTGGTTTCATTTCAAAAAGATTCACACTTGGAAAAGTAAAAGACTGTTCAGAAAAGTGGTTTCATACATTAACTGGATTCAGTCTTATCGGCATCTGTTTTAATAAAATGATATTTTCCTCGGCATTCAGCAAAAAAGCAGTTTGGACCTGTGCCTACCTAATTAATGACTTGGCCTTTATTCTTGAGACAACCACAGGTGTGCTGGGAAGTGTTGAAATAATTGTGCTTTCTGCCAAAAATAAAAACATGACTTTGCTTTTTTCCCTTTATGATCCATTGCAGGATTTCTGTTTGCTCACCCTAGAATTGTAGTTACTTTTAATTGGAAACAAAAACATTAATAGCAATATTATAATCCTTCACATTGAGCTTAAAAGGCTGATAAAGTCATAAGAAAATGAATATGCCAACATGAGTTCCTCCTCCAGAGGCAAAGATGAGATATTAAACTGAAATAACTTTCTTGAAAATGTCACAGCAAAAGACAAGAGAACACAACAGGATTAACAATATCTGTTAGTCTGGAGCCTGTCTGGCTCCTTCTACTTCAAAACAGATGTTTACTGTAGAGTGAAATATAAATTTGTGACTCAGTACAGTGTAAGAGAGCCAGGCAGGTGAAGAGGCGGTCAGGGAGAGCTGTGAGAAGCAGAGACCTAGCTGCAGGGTGAGAGGAAGAGAACACTCCCCATCATACCGAATTTAATTACAAGTCTCCACCAGAGTAAATAAACCCAGGGGGTTGGAGGAGGACTCAGTAGCTGTGTCTCATTTCAGGGGTAGCATCCTTCAAAGGAACCAACCCTTGTAGCTTGTGTAGACCGCTCAGGCCGAACCGAAATGAGACTTGTTTCAAAATGATCTCTCTGAAAAGGACTAACAAGTCGCCAAATTAAGACTATGAAAACATCCAATTTGACGTTATGAAGGTGAATCAAAAAGGAAATGATGGGCAGTGCCATGATTACTACGAACAAACAATTCGTCCAAAAATGTAGATTTATAGAGAGCAGACGTCTGTTCATAAAAGAAAGCTTGGTGATTATCAAAGCTACATATCTCGATTAGAATCTATTTATTTTATTTTATACTTCCACTTTGTTGTGTTTTGTTTGTTTTACTAAATGTAGAATTTTATTACAATGTTTACATTCAAATATCTAAATTAATTAAAAAATTGATAAAACCCATTTTATATATTTTTTTTTGTTGAGTACTTACATGATCTCAGATATTTCCAACAGTTTTCAAAGCCAGAGAAATCCGTAATTTTATAGTTGTAACGGGACGTTTCTTGACATGGTGGCTGCCATGACAGAGCCGCCATGACAGAGCTGCCATGTTTATTGAAACACTGGATGCTAGTCAAAGACCACAGAGTTTGTTTTACAGCAAAAAAAAAAAGGCGAACAAGAAGGACCCATTAGCGAGCCTCAATTGAAGGAGCATTCAATATAAGACAGCCTGTGATGCGATGCTGTGATGTACCTTCAAATGCACACTATAAACAATGCTGCCCCTTAAAAGAGACACAGCCAGTGTAGCAGATCTTCTTCTCCCAGACCCCGGGGATACAGAATAATGCTCATCTGTGGTGATTGTCGGGGACAAGCTGCGGAGCATCACGGCAAACCCTGAAGACAAGCTGAGGGACACCTACACAAGCTGTCCTCTAAACCAGTGGTTCTCAACTCGTCTAGCCTCAGGACCCACCAGCAACTCCTCCATTTGAAAACCGACCCGAATTTCTGAATTTTTTAAACCGATCACATTTTTTTGATGGAAAATCGTGCATTTTGGACACTTTCATGACCCACTGAAAACAGCTCCCCGACCTTTAAGGGTCCCGACCCACCAGTTGAGAACCACTGATCCTAAAAGAGAGAGAGGTCATATTGTGAGACTCACCCAGAATTCACAAAACTTGTGGCAATGCGGGAGAAATGTCTGCATGTCTCTCGTTAAAAATAAAGAAAAGAAAGAAAGGACATTTGAATTACAAAAGCGGCTTCTTAAGGATTCTCAGTTGTTAATCTTTAATTATCAAGTTTACCGACTGCTGCAGTCATGTGTTGCTGTTCTTGTTAATTGCATGCATACTTTATTACAAAAACTCACAGACTATGAATTACATCTAAATCAGACAAATAAACAGAAATGATTGGGTGACATCTTTCCTGTTTCTTTACTTTTATACAGATGTGATACTCATGGTCAGAAACATTTGCTCTGAAAAGTAGCCGACTTGACAGAAAGCAAAGCTCCAGCTGATGTAAGTGTTACCCCGCTCCACTTGCAGTGCTGCCCTCCAGCACCTCACAGCTGAGTCCTTTATCTACAAATACAGTTGGCAATTAAGACAAGGTGGTAGGTGTTAACTCATGCCTGATGTTCATTTGCAAAGTGAGACTTTCTGCCGCCCTCAGAGGACCTGCTGTGACACAGGCTGAGGCTCTGTCGTTCTGTGTCAGCATTTTCATTTTCTATTGGGGAGAGAGAGGAACATTGAACAGAGTTTTTTTTCTCTCTCTGGCATAAAGTTAAATAGGCCACTATAGCTTAACGCGTTATGAAAATTGATTTACGGATACAAATGTTTACAAATTTTTAATTACTCTATTGTCAAAAAGAGGTTATGTTTTTGGTGCTGCTAGTTTGTCTGTTAGTACAGCAGGAGAACAAATAACTGGGTATCAAAAATTCATGGATCTTAGCTTTAGGGGACTGGGACTCACAAACAAGTAGTAATTGACAATCTGATTCCAGAATCACTTTTTTCTTAAGAAGCAGTTTTTTAAAATGACTGTTTTTGATAACAAGGATCCATGCTCATGATGTTAACTCTAAGGATTCGGTTAACCACAGTTAACCAAAACAATAGTTGGTGGAAAGAGCCTAAGTGGAACAAAATATCATCATTTTTTTTTAGTCACAGAAAATGGAGCTTAACAAATGGAGCTCATGGCGTAAGTTCAAGCAGGAAGACTGGTTATATTCTTTCACACATTTATTCAGCTTTCTTCATTCCACTTAGCCACTCCCTCTCTACCACTTCACTGTCTCCCTGCTATGGTGATCAGCTGATTTGGGGAATTTACTCTTTAAGTAATATTCCAACCAGATTCTGCCAGATGCTGCTGTCAACTTTTAAAACCTGTTCTCTCTCTTCCACTGTCAGTTTGACATTTCGGTGTGATCGCAGCAGCCCTCCTCTGGCCCAGTCTCTGCTCTGCAGAGTTCAGATACAGCTTCAGAAACCCACTCCTCATCACCCCCTGCATTCTTCTATCACCACCACCAGTGTCTAGACTCCATAGGGGGGTATCCTATCCTGCTGTCGGCCTCCTTACCCCTCTGAGTGCAGGAGTCTAATCGCCAAAGACATTGCACATTTATCTTTTCCTAAACTGTTAAATAAATATGTGTAAACTCTTACTTAAGAGTAACGTTTTTTTATACAGCACATTTAAAGCCAGCTCAGGCTGACCGGGTACTCTCCAACACTCGACCCAAACGTGTGAATGGGACATTAAAAGCTCCGCGCCAAGGCAAGTGACTTAACAATCGCGCAACACAACCAATCGATAATCAAATTCCTTGCCAACATTTTTAATAATTGATTTTTATCGATGAGTTGTGGCAGCTCTGAGTGCTGACTTTACGTTCGGAGTAAAAGTCTCTAAAAACTTTTAAGTGATTTTGTGTGCATGTGTGCCAACACAACCTCCTTTATAACTAGTTTGAAACATACTCTGTAGACACTAGGACTGTGACAAAATATCGGTATGGCGAACTATCGCGATATTTAATTTGAAGATGGATAATCGATGCGCTCTCGCCGCATATCGTTTTTTTCTAAAGTTATTATCAAAGCATAGCCGCTATTTACTTGCCTCCGTAGTGAGTCGAGTCACATGCTGCACGTTATGCTCCCACAGACGTGTCTCCCCCATGGTCTCCCCCTCCCCTTTTGATCCGCAGCTGAGCGGGTCCAGCGGGATCTCCGCTGGACATGAAAACGAAACTTAAAGAGTTCGTCCGTTAAAAGAGCTCTATCCCGGTTAAATACAACTGTTTGAGATTTCGCCAAACCGACAGGGCTCGAGAAACAGTTATCTGAAGAGTTTGCAAAGTTAAGGTTTGTAGCCCACTTCAGATGGCGACACAACGAACCGTTTTAACGAGCCGGAGAGACGATCACAGTCTGCAGAGTCACACAGAGCAGAGCTCAGACAGTCAGTGATGGGAGATATAACCCCGGTGTTTAAACTGATGCTGTCGATGTTATTCTGCTCTCTCTTGTTTTTTACAAGTTACTAACAAGCCTCTCCACCTGAAGCTCACCTGTTGTGATAACGGAAACGAGAATTAAACGATGTTATGAAACGGAGGGAGGCGATCATATCCGCGACTCCGCGAGGTCCGGACCTCGGTGGTTTAAAAAAATGTTTGAATTAGTACAATCATTTATTTCTATACAGTGATTTCCATGCATACTGCTTTAACTTCTAAGTGATGTCAGTCAGCAGCTCTCTCTCCTCTCGTTCAGTGTGCGTCATGCAGGAGTGAGTGAGTAACCATGGTGACTGTCTGTCTGTCAGTTAACGATGTCCCGCCCCCTCTATGAATAAAACTCTTCTAACAGTAAAACTTACTTTGACCATGTGTCACAGAATGAACATATTCTGTATTATGTTTTAAGTCCTCATGTTTTTAAATGAATAACTGTGTGAAAATGAACCTGAACACTAAAATAGATTTAAAGACACAAAAGAGGAGACAATACTAAATCATTATTTTAAAGTGGTGCAGAAAACCCTCAAATTGTGCATACAAATTAATCAGAATGTAGAACAGACATTTCTGATGTTAAAAATGTTCAGGGGTAAACCTCCAGACCCCCAACAAAGACATTTTTAAATAGACTAAACTTATCAAAATAGAAAATAGGGCCACTGTTTGTCAGACACCTAAAAACAAATCCTGTTTACAGTTATGTTGCACTAAAGTCTCATTGTTTTTGCACTATTGCTGTTTGTACTGTTGAATTATGCTGCAAAATATAAACTATGAAATTAATTTTTTGTTTGTTTTTGTTTGACCCCTATAAACACACAGACATATAGGTTATTAAGAGCAATATATCGATAATCGCAGTATCGCCATATCGAGATATTATCGTTATCGTGAGCTATGTATCGCGTATCGTATCGTATCGTGAGGTACCCTTAGATTCCCAGCCCTAGTAGACACCATGCAATAATTCACGCGCTGCCGATAACCCTTTAGGAGTTCACATAAATGAGATAAAATAAAACATGCATGCTGTGAAAAGACTCGGAGGAAGCTTTTGTAACAACACTTTAATGAGCTTTAGCCGTGAATAAATAATCCCTGTTCTGCAGCACGAAGTCCATTTAATTGCATTACTTTCACTTGTCAGAGAAATTCAAAGCTGGACGATGGAGAAAATTCCCACAACACACACACTCTTATGGACCCCTGTTTCATAACAGCTGTGTTTGTCTGATTAGCATAAATTCTCTTTATCTTATTCAACATTACTCATTTATATAGAATTGAACATGTGGAGGGGAAAGAAAGACAAAGAAGCAAACAGAGGGCTGTCAGTGGTGGTGTTAACGCAGACACAGGCAGGGGGGAGACGAATGAATCGAGGTAAACAGAGAGGCAAACTGAGACAGGGAATAAGAGAGGTACCTTCAGGCTATGCCTTTTCACAAAGTTACACCTGTTGGCTTTCAGAGTCTGCCCTGTTTGCAACTGTCTAAATAGCAAAATCAATATGGCCGCCTCTCTGACCCTGGGGCTGCAGGAGCCCATCAGGAGAATCACTTAGAAAACAGGAAGGGCATTGCTCTGTTTTCAGAGGACATATGATTGGGTTTGGAACTCCACAAACTATCCTGATGTAGCTGTCTTAATGTCAAACCATCGGTGTTGCTTATAACTGCATGAAATCAGTCAGATACACTGAATTCATGCATCTGTGTGCACAATGTTTTAAGAGCTACAAAGGCAAATTCAGAAGTTGTAGGTTCATTGAAAATTTGGGAGAACTATAATCTTCGTTCAGATAATCCTTACACTATAACTATAAATTGATTTTTGCTCCTGTGTCTTTACTTTGACAGATGAGATGAAGCAAGTTGGTCAGAAGGTTTCAAAAGTCTGTGTAGATGTTTGTTTTAACATTGGACAGAGCCAGGTTAGCTGTTAAGGTTTTCTTCCTGTTTTTATGGTAAGCTATTCCAACCATGTCCTTGTACCCGTTAAAAAAAAAAACAGATAAGAAAGTCATATTGATCTTTTTATCTCAAACAAAAATATGAAAAGGAGGCTGAAGGTTGAATCCCTTTATGTCTCCAAACGTCATCAAGCGAAAAAACTAAATGACTGATAATGACATAACCAACTGATGAAACAGTCTTCACATAGACTAGGGATGCAACGATACAGTTAGCCCATCGTTCAATATGTTACTCAGATTTTCAGTCACAGTTTTCAGTCCTATAGGTGAATTATACAGGAACAGCTATTGGGTTAAAAATAGAAGCTGTTTTTTTATTCCAAATAAAGAGATGCTGGTTACCAATATACAAACTGTCCTTGTTATTTTTTGTCTCTCTCTGAACCAGCTGCTTGATGGAAGGCATTAGCGAGGGGCCGTTGCTTTTTGGATAATAAATATTTATAATTTTTGTTTTTTATAAAAAATAACCTTTATCTACAGGTATATCACACTTTCGGTGTTAGAGATGCACCATTTTCTTTGGTCACTTAAGATTTTCGATTTTCACCTGGTCTGACGTGCTGATAATGATTTTAGGTCGATTATGATTTTCTTTCCTTGAAGCACTATAATCGTCAGTGAAAACAGGTGATATTTGGAACTTTTCTGTAACGGAAATTAATTTCATATTCATGAAAGAACACTGACTGTAAGCTACTTTGAGTCCCTCCGTAACCAAATAATATTATGGGGATATTAATTACATATTTTAACGTGCTGCACTCCCACAGCCCGCAAAAGAGAGAGAGACAGCGGGAGTGCGCATATACATACAGGCAGTGCAGACGCACAGTTTCATCAAAGGCAAAGAGGTGAGGAGGGAGCAAGTGCAGGGAAAAGGTGAGTGTTTATCCTGCTGTATGTCAAACCTTTTTCTCCTCTGCTGATTGGCACCTCACGTCCAAACTGCCGACATGTTAGCCTGTTGTGTGTCTGGCCCTCTTTAAGCGTTTGTGTGCCTGTGCCCACGGCATAAAACGACTCGTATGTGTGAGTCTAAGGTCAGCACAAAATTGTCTATACTTGTGAGGACCGGCTGGTCACTGGTCAGGGCAGAGCAGTCTGAAAATTAGCAGGTTCCGGTCACATGCAGTATCGTTGCACCTTTATTGTCCTTCAAGTCAAACAGGTTGAATAATTTCCTTCCTCATGTGCAAAGCTTTTTGAATATTTTGACTTAAGATTTAGAACAAACAAAATTGCCAAATTCCTAGTGCAGTGTCGCTTTTTGTATTTAAGGCCAGTTGAACAATGAAACATCAGGTTTCACTGCATAAAACCATAAAATAAAGCAATTCATCACTGTGTAATAACCTCTAAATCAAAAACATTTGTGGAATAGAGGAGTGCGTGTTTGAGTGGGTAAAGGTGCTGGGATGACATCTGACAGGACAAGGTAACTGTAGCCTCCTGACAGAACCACAGCCTTCGTCTCAGGGACATTGAACAGCAGAGGTACAAAGCAAAACGGAAAGCAGCAGACAAATACGATCTGATGGCCTCAGCTTCATTCTGCTAATCTTTGCTCCTAGAAAATACCCCTCTGACTTTCACACCTTCCCTCCTTGACATAAAACTAGATCCACTCTTGGTACCCTGACGGAGTGTGGGAATTATTTTTGCTTATGTGCCTATAAAATACATTCTTACGCAAGTGCTCTGGATTTAAAAGCGCTCAGAGGGGATGGTAGTCCATATTGTGCCTTTCAGAGCACTGAGGGAGGAAAAAAAGGAAGAAGATGATGACTTGACTGAACCCACTCTAATTGATGGGTCCCCTTGGCCTGAGGCGCGAGTGCGTGGCTGCTTGTGTGTGTGTGTGTGTGTGTGTGTGTGTATGTGCGTGTGTGTTTGTGCCAGCTCTGTGCAGGCTCAATCATTGTAATAGAGCTCTTGTGCCAGGAGAACTCAATAGGAGAGGACTCTCACAGAAGACAGCCCTGTAAGAAAAATAATTTACAGGCAAATCACTTTCATGTGTGGTTTCTCGTTGAAATGCATCATGGTCAATGAGGGGTGGACTTTAACCCGCTATAGACGTTCCTAAACACTGGACTGTTTGATCAAAGTACAAACAGAGAGTTTATACCTACAGTATATCTTCGGGGAAATCTTATTTGAGGGCCTGCTAGTTACTCACATG
This sequence comes from Tautogolabrus adspersus, assembly GCA_020745685.1. NCBI lineage: Eukaryota > Metazoa > Chordata > Actinopteri > Labriformes > Labridae > Tautogolabrus > Tautogolabrus adspersus. The sequence continues at coordinate 22,796,613 of CM036534.1, forward strand.
CAAAAACGTGCATTTCACTTGTTACTTGTAACTCATTGGAAGGCAAACACTTAAAACTATGATTTTGTAAAATTTTCCTGAAGGGACATTTGTACAAATCAGATAGAGTAACTACCAACAATAATACATTAATACATATTACAGGAGTTATATTTACAGAAATAATACAGACGTAGTCCTAGAGCCTCTTATATGTTCACAAGGCTGCCATTACAGCGGTGGCTTTTCAACACATCCTCTGCAGGTTTGAATGAAGGCTGGCATTTTTCTTAATTTCTATTTAATATTATTTTTATCAACGATCTTAAGAACACAGGGAGAACCTGAGGAGTTCTCAGATGCCCCAGCAGTCTTGACAAACTTTAACTTGGGAATAAAACATAACAAGAATAGTATAATTATTGTAGTGTCTCTGAGTGATTCGTAGATTACATTTTATCGTTAATCTCCAAGTAGGCCTGGGCGATAAAACGATAACGATAATTATCGCAATATAATTTTTCTTACAATAAATATTAAAAATGTTCGATAGAATTTAACCTGTAATTACACCGCCCAACCACTGGGAAACGGGGGGGCGCTAATGCGCATTGAACGCTATTTGCCACCCGACCTTATATAGAAGAAAAAAAAGACGCCGAACAGCCAATCATGTCGCAGGGATATGGGTAGGCGGGCTTACAGACGATCGGAGCGGAATGAAAACACACTACAGCCACATTAGCGTTAGCGACACTACAGATAGCGCTGAGCCTGCCAGCTCAAAGCAGGAGAAAACATCTTCGACAAGACGACATGACAGACCGCTCAGCTGCGGGAGTTTGGAGACATTTTGGATATTTACAGTCCGACAAAAAACGAGTAACATGCTCTGTTAACTGTGCCGAAGACGAGTGCAGCTAAAACGTGCAACATACAGACCCTTCACTGTTTGACACAATATGACCCGTTAAAAACACGCTGAAGGAAAGAAATGACCAAACGTCCCAAACCACTGTTAGTGTGGACCGTATAGTAAATAATATAAACAGTGTATGATGTGGACCCTCAGTAAGCAGCGGGCCAGTAGGCTAAGTGTTACTGACCAGCAGCTAACTGTCATTCAACGTTTCCAGCTCCGTGCTCTGAGCTTATGATGGTGACATGTTCTTCTGTTTAACTATAGTTTCTGACAATAAAGAATAATTAAACCATAATTAATCGTCTGGTTTCTTCAACTTTCACTCAGGAGCAAAAATCAGCTTTTAAATTTGAAAGAAGTAATGATTGACAATTATCGTGATAATTATCGATATCGACTGATATGAAATTTTTTATCGTGATAACATTTTTAGTCATATCGCCCAGGCCTATCTCCAAGCGATTAATAAAATCGTACTGTCCTGAACGTTCTTCCAATAACGAGCAAACCAAGTAAGAGCTCGGTGTAATCAGACCAGCTACATAAGGAAAAATAGAAACCAATTGAAAACAAACCGAAATACTTTGGGGATATACATAATGCATTTTTTTGTGTAACAACACTTTATGCAAACAGAAAAGTGTTATACATTCAGTTTCTCCATTTGGTTTTAACTACCAATGTTGAATAACAAATGTATCATATTGATAAGCTTTTCAAATACAAAATCTTTTACATTTAGCTTTTTTTGTCTCGTGGTAGCAACTTTGTTTTTCAATCTTTTGACCTTAATATGAAATGCTTCCTGAAAGATTGAAAAGCAGTGTGTTCTTTTTGTTTATGTCACTGTTGTCCTGCTTCAGATGCATATCCCTGTCTGAATACATACATGAATAGACACATGAAAGCTGCATCCACGACATCTGAAAGTACTAATGATAGGTTGTTCCAGTGTATCACAGACGATTGCACTGAGGACATGTGTATCCTCTTTTTGCACACTGTCTTGCACACTGAGACCAGAGGGGTGAGAAATGTCAATACTAACACGGGAGATTTAAGACCAAAAATGTGCGCTGAAGGAAACACATTTTCTACCTCCATTATTTCTCCTTTGATAAAATGGCCAAATCATAACAGAACTGTCTGTTCTTCTGCACATTGCTCTTCTGATTATTTATTGAACAAAATGAATGGAGTTGGGTTTGCGATAAGAGGTGAACAGCATGAGTTAATCAAGGTTTATTGATGGTATACAAACAATTTAGGAAGATTTGAAAAGCTTTGTTTAACATTTAAATTCAATGAACATAACTCTATATTCTTTCAATACCAGTAAACATTTGACATTTTACAGTGCTTTAAAAAGGCTCAAGTTCACCACAACACTACAAAAAGAGTGAAAAAATCACACAGAACTATTTAAACAAGTCAGATATCAGTAGATTGTAAATAGATAATAATCATTAATATGGTGATTATTAGAGAAAGGTTTCATTACCACATTGTTATAAGTCATTTTAATCTTATTTGTACAGTTTGTTTGTTTTTCTGTTAAATATTGAAACTCAAAATTCCTTCTGATGAATATCTGCCGATAGTCACATTATTTGCTCTGCAGTCATGAATTTTGGTAACAGACAAATGTAGTTATTGTGACCTGTACACTTATTGCGTGAGGCCTTAACGTTTATTCAAATTTCTTAGAGCTACAGGCATTGCTGTGCTATATTTTTAGAGACAATAAACTTAACTTTCCATTCTGGAAGTGCCACAAAGGGATACACTTGAGTTCAACTGTTGTGCAATGATTGGTTCAGAGACTTAAATAGACAACCAATGAGCCTCACATTGACGCTGCGTCGGTTGCCATGCGGGATTAACGATATGCTGTAGCTCACCAGGAAAAAAGAAAAACACTCTTATGCCACTGTTGCATGCGGTTCATTATAATTAGCTTTAGATTGCATCCCTGTTCTCTGAGGGCATGAAGGAACTTAAGTGTTTTGAGCTACTTTGGAGCATTTCTCCACTAATGGTAGCTTTGGTGTTTACTGCTTTCAGGAGGCTTTGATTTAAAGCAACAATATCAGTAATTAAACACAATGGAACAACAGGGTTTAGGGCTTTTGTTTTATTTGTTTGTTGGAAATGTTTGGAAGAATATTTAGTTCTTAAAGTTGACATAATATGCTGATCCCCATTTGAAACTCACCTCGAGTGTTACAATGCTGGATGAACATAACTTGGGCAATGTTTCAGCGCATGAGGTAAACGTATGTTGGAGTATTGCTGCGTTCCATTTGATCTCGGAAGTCGGAAATTCCGAATTCGCAGTCGGAAGAGTCAACTGGAACGCCCCCTGAAGTCAGAATTCCAACTCGGAAACTCTGAGAAAATTCAGTAGCCTGAGTTAAAATCCAACATGGCTGCTACGTGCATCAACCGTAACGTTAAAGCTGTAACTATAGTGATTTTTATTCACTTGTTCCTCTTTTTCTGTGATTAAATCACACCGATAGTATCGTCAAGTTATATCTGTGGAAATGTTGTCATTTTATTTTCGTGCACAAACTATCACGTAGTGTGTTGTTATCGTCTGGTATTATTTTTTACTAGGGATGTAACGATTCACTCACCTCCCGATACGATACGATTCACGATACTGGGTTCACGATACGATTCTTTCACGATTTATTTTACAAAATGAGACTGAAGAAAAATTATAACTAAAAAAGATTCCTTTAATTTTTTCATGAAAGCACTAATGCACCTCGTAATCTCTTTGGCTCTTACACTCGTTTGGGTGAGCGGGGCTACAAACCTGTTTGTTAGTATAGTTTGGCTTCACAGCTGCTGGTGTGCCTGCTTGTTACAACCAACCGCCTCTGCTCTACAGCTGCTGACACTCATCACATGCAGGGTCCGAAATTAACTTTTTGACTTTTTGAATGAAATAATTCACCGGTCAAACATATTTTTTAACGGCAGAAATAACAAATTGTGTTTTTGTGTCACATACACATCTGTTACAGTAGGCCTACATTTAATTGAGAGGGCATTATGTTCTGTTGAATCAATCACAGATTTAAGTCACAGATTCAATCATTTTATCAGATCAGGGAATTGAGAAATTAAAAAATATATTTGCTGGCCTTTATTTTTTAAATAGGTATACCCAGACCCCCCCTGCTCCCCTCTGAACCCCCCCATGCCCCCCTGCATTACAACATTACAGACTACAAACTAAAATCCATCAGAGAATAATACATTATTATCCACAAAACAAGTTTTCTCTTCATTTATCTTTGACAATATTAGACACTTAATATAATCAGCCTGTTCTTTATTAGACGTGTGTGTATCTCTGACTGCTCCTGCTGCGCGTGCATTTAGCACACTATATCTGCAGTGTTTATAACGCAGCGCTGTTTCACAGAGTCTGAGTGGACAAGTTCACAGACTGAGACTACAGCAGGCTGTGAGAGGACGTTGCTATCTTTATGTTAGCTGCAGACGAGTGAACGGAGAAAAGTCGAACCGACCGTTTGACCGGATCACATGTTCCCGACTCGGTCCGTACGGATCACGGATCAACTGTAGGCTACGTGCTGATGCAATTTAAGTTACAAGGGGCGCGCGCGCGCTGTGTGTGTGTGTATATGTGTGCGCGCGTTTGCGCTGGTGTGTCTCAGGCAGCGTGCTCCGCGATGCTCTCAGTCATGACAGCAGAGAGAGGAGCAGGGAAAGCCGGCTGCAGCTAAATAAAACATGCTTAATACTCATAGCATAGTTTTTATGACTTTTTGGTAAAATATTTACCCGCCCTGTGGCAGATAACCCTCTGAAATGTACTCAACAAACGGAAAATCTACCCGCATTTGGCGCTTGGCGGGTGTGGATTTCGGACCCTGTTACTGCGATTCATTTTTCAGAGAATCGATGTGAACCTTGACAGCTTTGAATCGATTTTTAACTGCCTCACGATTAATCTTTACATCCCTATTTTTTACAGTCTATGGTATAAGCTAACTAAACAAAGGTACTCCTGGAGGTGGCCATACTGCTTTTCCGACTTGCAACTGGAACACGGTCAACTCGGGTGTGACGTAATTCCCAGCTCCGAGTTCCGAGGAAAATGGAATGCAGAATAATCCCAGGATAAATCTGCAGTTTCTAAACTGATTGTTAACACACGAGAGTTTCGCTAGAGTTCCGCTAGACTTTCACGAGACAGCTTCAAGCCTCGACGACTACGTAGACAGGTGGAGCTGTTTTCACTGGCTGATTTATACCAGCACAAGAGCAGCCCTGCCCTGACAGCCCTGCAGCATTGTGCCCCCTTTAAGGCTTCAATAGTGCTGGCCAATTAGAAGAAAATAGGCATGTAGGAAGGCGGGCCTTAAAGAGACAGCAGCTGCAGAGGCTGAAATTAGGGTCTTTACTGACAGCCTCAGCTGTATCAGTCATTATCACAAGCACTGAGAAAAAATATAATGCTCTAAT